>JAQQZZ010138479.1:3048-13321 GCA_030265115.1 Mopalia vespertina | reverse complement strand
AGAACAGCACAAACAAATCTGCTTCCCGTTATCCTTTAGCTCTGCGAACACCAGGGCAACAGAAAGCAACCTCTTTTATCGCCTCTTACGACCGACCGAGGAAGCCGAGGGAATATTCTGCAGGGCTATGGTCCACCCGCTCCCTCACGGGGCTATTTGATTTTGAAACCAGTTTCCTAGTCCACCGATCCTGGCTAGAAGTAATGCAGACTATATTTGTCCATTGTAGAAAGTATACCCAATGGATCCGTGTTTAGTTTTTCTTTAATCACTTCTAATTAATAAAATATCTTAAATATCTCATAATTTAATTAATATCTTAAATGGAATTCACTTTAGAAAATATCTTTAATAAACTCCTCCATAGAGGATACATTTATAAGCTCCTTATTTAGAAAATAGTTTCAATGTCTATTTACAAAATATCTCCAATGGCTCCTTATTTTGTTTTATGTTTCCATATGGTGTCAATGGAAAAGAAAGAAGAAACCAGGTGTTTAAAAGCTACAGAAATGACAACTCGTAGTAATATATATAGATTGGTGTTTAACACCATGCTCCGGGTTATTTCATTGATTTGATGCAGGTGTACTGCTAACAGTACACAGCCTCATGGGTACTAATATTGAATGTGAAGCACTTGACCTTTTGGCAGATTAATTTGCCTCCTGTGCTGAGTAAAGACAGCATAGCTGTACTAAGTAGTGTACAATTCCACTTGTATTAACTGTCATTAAGTTCTATAACTCCACTCAATTATTGAGCTAGCAAATAGTGTAACAATGAAATAGTAATGATGTATTGCTAATGACTAGCAGTTTTAAACTGGCCTGATTAGAGGACTAATGTCAGAGTGTATGGAAATCTCAAAAGGTCACCATGTCAGCTAACACTTTCTCAAGGTCATTTCAAATGGCACTGATGCTGAAGTAAACTTTGGTGTTTTATGTAACTGTCCATGGGAGTCCTGAGAGCATCCACATAGCTTACAGAGGACTGAGGCCTTCACCAGATTTACCCAATCGACAGACTTAGCCAGATGTCTATCAGAGATGTATCGCATTCAATTTGTTTATATTAGATTGGTGCTTAATATCGTATGGACGAGTATTCCGCAGACACACATCCTGACTGTGCTAGTTAAATGTATCTCAACATCCGAAAATAAACTTGTCAGACATGCCCAGGGTTGAACTATGGACTACACCTTTAGGCATATTCAATGTACCATTCCCTTAAAAAATGCCTCTGCTAAATACAGAAACAAATATCATCATAATCATCCTACAGTCAATTTAATAATACAAACAGTTCACTTAGAGAAAGAGTATCAACGATTAGAGACATTGTATTGTCAGCAACCTCAAATAATTTTTGCCTTCGATCATGTTTGATTGTTAGTTTGGTATTTGATTAATAGTTTGGTGTTAAACGTTATACTCAAGGGTTTTTCGCATTTCAAATTGCCAGCATTGAGAAACTGAAAAGAAACCTTAAAAAGTCATCTACCATCTTTTGAAGCCAAAGAGTCCTTGTAAACAGTGTTAAAAGGGTTTCAAGCAATACAATTTGAAGAAAACATATAGTTGGTTAAAAAACAAATCAATGCAAAGATAAGCAAAAGTACTGCTGGTAAAACAACTTAATTGATTACTTATAGGATTAGCATAATCTAGACAATAAATCAAATTAGCAATGATCTGGATAACGAATGAGATTAACAATGATCTGGATAACGAATGAGATTAACAATTATCTCCATAATTAGCAATGATCTGAATAAATAATGCATAGGTTTTTGCCTTGGTCTGTATAATGAATGAGATTAGCAATGATCAGGATTAACAAAGATCTGAACAACAAACGAGATTATCAATTATCTGGATACCCAATGGGATTAACAATGATCTGGACAACAAGAGATTAACAATGATCTGGATAATGAAGGAGATTAGCAATGATCTGGATAATGAAGGAGATTAGCAATGATCTGGAAAATGAAGTAGATTAGAAATGATCTGGATAATGAAAGAGATTAGCAGAGATCTGGATAATGAAGTAGATTAGCAATGATCTGGATACTGAAGGAGATTAACAATGATCTGGACAACGTATGGGATTAGCAATGATTTGGACAACAGTAGTGTTAAAGAACAAGGACTGTTCTTCATACTATGTAGATCTTCACATGCTAATAAACACGGAGACCACCCAGATCGTCTCTAGCCAAAACACAGTCTTTATCAACCCTGTTTACATAATACTTCCTCCCCGCAGTCAACAATCCATTACCAGACAGAGTACATATGTTTATAAATAGAGAGATAATGATATTCAGCAATCAATGACAAGAATCAAAACACACTTGGATACAACCAGACTTAGATTACATTAACTGATAACTAATCCTCAACAGACAGGCATCTCTGTGGAATATCAACGGCACATTTCTCAGAACAGAGAACATTATTGCTCATTGGTTACATTGTTCCCTTTGATAGGTTTCTGTGATTTGACGCAGTACTAAAGGTTATTTCACTCATGTGAAGGTGTGCCAGCCAAATGGGCGAAGGAAACCACCCACAACCCCACTGGCAACAAGCAAAGACAAGAAATGAAGATAGGACAATACAGGACAATCACAGGACGTAATACAAAGACATCACAAACAAATGGGTTTAATGTTGGAACCTCCAACCAATCCACCTGCATTTCCTTTGAAATGGACTCATTACAGAAATGGGAGTTAAGAAACAGCATCCTGGTCTAGGAGAAAAAAGAAAACAACCCAAGAGTTTCTCCAAATCTCTGTATCAATAATAGACTACTAAATGTGTCTATGTACTTTATAGGTCAGAAGACAGTACAGCCTCTTAAAGAAACAACTGTTTACTCAGTTCTCACTAAATGGAGAACTCATTGGGTAATTAAATGCCAATTATAGATGAATGGGAAATGGAATTTGTAAGAAATGACATACCTAACTCTCCATCGCTGACATGTAAACATAACCATTGATAGTGAATCATAAAGCTCATTCACTCACTGCTACGCTATCACCACTGCTTCTGTCTAATATCTCAACTATAACACCACTCTCGTTAAGACGCCATGTGAAGAAAGTGTGTTACTTATAGCTTCTTGATAGTCAGGAATAAACCTAGATCAATTCTTTATGTTGTTCAAATCTGTCTCTTGACAGTCCCTGTTTCTCTGGCACAAGATTCCAAAAGTAATCCAGTCATGAAGTCAACATTTGTTGTTGGCAGTTTAAACTTTTTGGCTGGTTTCTCTAGCAACTATGTAAAAATTCAGTCTAGGAAGCTGCTATAAGTGTAACTCTAGTTTCTTCAGCTTTCAGAGCAGGTGAAAACTCTAAAGTGTCAAGAGAAATCCCTGATTAGCTTTATGTTCATCTAAAACTGTTGGTTCCCAGATTAATCAAACGACTATCTGAAATCATTCAGATTTGGAATTCAACCAAACAAAGTTTCCAATGGAGTCAGCAATTAACACCTGAAGTAGCAAATTTGTCAAAAGTTCTTCTTAGAGATAACAGCTCGTTTCTACTACACCTTGCCAACACTCTAGGCAAAAGAAAGAGAGAAATGACTTCTGCTAATATTAGAACACCAAAGACTGTGTAGTGAAATTCTAAACACGTCTCCACAACATGAGCATGACTGTATATATCATTGAGTCTGCCAAGAGATCAATGAGAGCTGTGAAATGTGACGCACTATCACCCTATTAGCACTTTCACACCTGTCCAACAGAACACTGCTTACCAGTTAAGCATTGATTTATCTTTGCAGGTCAGCTTCATAATATTTCCCAAAACACAAACTATTGTGCACAAAACAGAGGGCCAATCTGTGTTATTTTCAGACTGAACTGAACTTTGATACAGAGAGGAACAACAAGACGTTACATTGCCTGGAGGAAGATACACAGCTTCACAGTCAGAAAACTGACACAATTTTACTTAAGTTTTCTGTGGTAAATCAGGAAGTGTGTTGAGAGTTTGCACATCTGATATCTCTTTGCATAGTCCATGTCTCTGAATACATATAAAACCACAGCTATTTTCTTGACCTCACTGAGCTCAGGTAACTCCTGTCAATCAACCCACCCAGCCTAATTAGACACAGCTCATACCTGACACATAATTCAGTCAGCATCAGACCAGCAAAACCTTAAAGAAGCTAAAGGAAGTTGTGTGTCATTGCACACTTCACTGCCTGCGCCATACAAAGTAGGTCTTCCCTGAAGATGGAAGGGTGAAGTGAGAAATAGAATATGTGTATTGTGCGGGTAGCAGCAGTCCTCTAGCATCAAGGGACTTACTACCAGTCACATAGTGTAAACAGTAGCCGGCTGGTAGCAGGAGAGTCCACTCCTCATACAAGGGGGGAGGAGCTCAAACTAATCACCTGTAATTACCCAGCTATGTGAATACAGGTGCAATATTTACTTACAGGGAGGACAATAGTTGTTTTACTGAGTATGTACAATAGGATGCCTCTTACTATGCTTGGGCTTAGCTGGACATCAGCATAACTGGCGAAAGACTCCTACTGAGGAACCTGAGCAGAGGCACCATGTCAGCTGCTCTTCTTGTTACACATGCAAACAGTAGCCAGTTCTATGGAATATCAACTGGATCATTTAACTGATATCTCCTGGTAAAATGGGAAATCAGGGTCGATATATGAGCAGAGGTTAGAATTCCTGTCTAAGATGCCTTGGTTTTAAGGTTACACCCCTGGCCTAGTCAAACCAGAACCGCCATAATCCTTGACACCACTTTACCAAGAATTTCAACAAACTGACAAGCTTAACCTCTCACAATATGGCTTCCCTCCCAACTGAGCCAAGATGTTTTTATTTTCATTCAGCTTTCCGGTTGTGAAGATGGTTGAGAAGTGATAATAAATGGTTTATAACAGCTGGCAGGAATTAGTGTGGACATAAGAGAGGAGTAAACAGATAGTAGTAAGCTCTTGTGCTTGATACTGTTCTCCAATTAAATCCCTCTTTACACATAGTTAGTAGTCAGTACACCAACTGATCCATCCCACATGTTCTTTAGACCACACTTATGCCTTATTATCTAGGAACATCTTAAAGGGTCACATCCAATTTTAGGATTAAAGTCACAATTTAATCAAAATTCATTTGTTTTGTGAAACACTGGACACAGTGTGATGGAGAATTAAATTTTAATATTCAAATTTCCTTTGAAATGTTTTCCTTTTTTTTAATGATCGCCATGAACACGACTTAGAGAAATAAAAAATGCTATCAAAACATCTTAGCTATTTGTTTGTTTCTTTGATTGAGATTTAACTTCATACTCAAGGCTAGTTCACTTTTATGATAACCGATTGTTCAATTCACACTGTGATGTACTTAAATAAGGTGGAAAACCAAGAGGAAACCCCGTCAAAACCTTCCCGGCGATTGTCAGAGCCACATCATGTGATTCACTCGTATGTCCGAGGTCGACAGACAAAACTCAAACCCATTAAGTGATACATCATGGTAAGATGATACGTTAACCCATCATCTTAGTTCTTCAATTTGTACGAATTTGTACTATGTCAAATTATTACAGATGAAAATATAGAATTGTTGATTGTAATGTATTATGGTACATGTACCATTAAATTGACTAATGATTAGGTCTTTGATCATACAATAGAAATGCTACTGAAGACTGGGTTCTGATGAAAAAGAACCAATTATAAATCAGAAACCATTCCATTAGACAAAACCAACTGTTACTGGGATTATAACTTAATTTCTGAAAATGAACATATAACTGACATATCCATGTCAGATAATTGGTTTGTTTATGATGAGCTTAATATACTTCTCTAACAACAATGCTAACAAGGCACCATAGTTCAAGGGGAGATAACTCCCATAGTACATGAATGATACTTAGAGTTATTACCCCTAAACTTGAAGTTGATAAAGTCTTTGGGGGACCCTCTCAGGTTGTGAAATATTTTAATTAAGACTCAATTTTTAACTATGATAATTTCACTACAATGTGTCAATAGAGATATATGAATGTTAATATATACTTTATATGCTACAGCTTGCTGGCCATGTATCTTCATATAAATACAACCAATACTATCCTATCCTATTCATCGCCTGAACAGGGGGACATTGAAATTCCAAGACGAATGGACGGACACATGTTCACATATCTAAGTCCTCCTCTACTATAGTGGGGAGACAATAGACTGCCATATATTAAATATGGACATGGAATTAAATACTGAATTCTTACCTATTGTTATCTAGCTCTTGTTGATTATCAAGATATTTTTTGGTATCATGTGCTTGCTCAATTTCTGTTAAGAAATCAGGAGGTGGGGGGAGATCCTCCTCGAATATGGGTACCTCTTCTGCAGCGGTCCTTGGGGGTGAAGGCAGTGGAATGTCAGGACTACTGTCAGGGGTGGCTATTCTAGTTCTATCATTCTCATCCTTGTCTTCTACAATTTTCAGAGTTGTAAGGAACATAGATTGGTCTTTGGTTTGGTCAGTTTCATTGATTGTACTGGAATTGTTGGAGTGAAGAGATTGGTCCTGTAAAGTGGGTGAGCTGGAAGTTGGGGAATCGGGTCCCTCTGGAATAGCAGTAGCCTCCTGGGGCACCGTAGGCTGGGTGGCCACAGAATGGGATATGTAACTGGCAGGTTTGGAATTAATCAAGTTGATCCGGGCTGGATTGGGCATGACATGTTCTGAGAGCCGTCGAGAGGCCAGACGAAGACGGTCCACATAAGCGTCTTCCCTGGGAGAGTCAAACCTCTCCTTAGTCCTGTCTCCACTCAGTTTCTTGACAGGAGTCTGGTCGAGTCGCCCCTCTGTGCTAAAACGTCTTGATGTTTGGTCTAATCTACCTTCTGTGCTAAAGCGTCTCAGATTGTTTGTTTGTGTTAAAGCTGGTTCGTCATCAAACTTTCTGTAATTTCTCGGTGGCAAAGCAGGTGGTGCCTCCTCTTCTGGTGACTTCAATGGCTGGGCAGGGACCTGTCGCTTGTATGGCCGTGGAGCAAGGGCACTGCAAAATCACAATTACAAACATAATTAGACACATGATATGATGGGTTTGTCACTTTTGGTTATTTTTCAACGTGTATCTCAAATAGACATTAATTCTTACTAACAACTAATGTGGAATGGTAATGCATAACAGTCTAACAGAGGAAAAACTAAATAAATAGTCTATTACCTACAACAGCAATACTCCAATAATGTCAGAAAATACTCAATTGTCATAGAACCCATGTCCTCCTGTTTGGTCAGACCTTTTCATTTAATCAGACCTTTCCAGTTGATCTGGATTACTGAACATAGTGCATGTCAGAACTATTGTTTCAATTTGATCAGATTCCTGTTCAAACATTTTTGCAGTCAGAGATATATGGGAAAAGGATGAGTAGCAACAGGTGCTTCACCAAAGGCTCATTTTACAACAATATCCTCACTCTCCTGGTCAAATTACCTTTCCCTACTAAGAAGAAATGTTCTATTCTCAAAACTAAAAAAAAAAAGAAAAGAAATTCCCATTAATTTCAAGTAAGAAATGTGTGAATGCCACATGTGAATCTCACACACACATAAAATAGAGTGTGTGATACATTGGTTGATTGATTGGTGTTTTACACCGTACTTAAGGGTATTTGACAGTGGTGTATTCCAACAATAATTGACACTAGCTCAACCAATATGTGAAGCGTTTCAATAATGTTTAATTTTCTTCCAGTGCTAAGTAAAGACAGCATTGCTACTCTTCAAACAAACTGCCCTTAGCCAGAGGGCAGCTGACTGTCTGAGATTTGCTCAACATGATATGGTCATGGTTGGCTTAATCAAATGTCACTATAGTTTAATTCAGAAAACAAAACACGGTTAGAATGACTTGTGTCTGAGTAAAATAACTTGATCCCATGTTGTTCAGACTTTCAACGCTAATTACGTCATATCAAACGGACACTTTTTCCCTAAAAGTTCATTAACAAATATGGATTATCGTTCATAAATTACAGCTTCTAATTTGAAATTAAAACGAAATAAGTACAAAGTTTGTATAATAAGCCCTAAGACATCATTCAAGTTAGATACACACATATTTAAATAATAAAAGTTCGACATAATTTTTGATTTATTAAAAAATTTTAACATCCTTTTCACATTGTACATGTAATATAAACATTGTGGCTACTTTCAAGAATGTTGGAAGTAACAAAGTATTCCTGTTGTCATTTATGGCTATTCAAATATATTTATCTTCTTTTGTTTTATTTAATGAATAACAGTTCAATTTAAATCCCAATTTAAATCCCACCCTTCGGTAAAGTTATTTAAGGTAAATGCTTGCAGAATTCATCACCTATATGAATTCACATGTTTATGAATGGATCCCACAATATCCGCTAAGTGGTCAAATGAACTCAAGTGACATCGCCAAATCAAGTACCTTTCCGGAACATATCCCACAAGTGTTTCCTATTAGTTTATATTTAAGCTGACCGCAACGGAAAGAATTTACAAGGGAATATTTATATTTATGAATTTATCTTCATGTGAAAATTTTTATTTATGAAAGAGTTTAAGTTATCAATTGTGTAAATTGGGGGAGATAAGAATTAATGGGGCTTACATGCTTAACTGGTTTTGTTTCAGGTAACTCAGACTTCATAACAGAAGTCAAAACTCTGGTCAGGTAACTCAGACTTCATAACAGAAGTCAAAACTCTGGTCAGGTAACTCAGACTTCATAACAGAAGTCAAAACGCTGGTCAGGTAACTCAGACTTCATAACAAAAGTCAAAACTCTGGTCAGGTAACTCAGACTTCATAACATAAGTCAAAACTCTGGTCAGGTAACTCAGAATCTTATAAAGAGAGGTTAAAACTCTGGTCAGGTAACTCAGAATCTTGTAAACAGAGGTTAAAACTCTGGTCAGGTAACTCAGAATCTTATAGACAAAGATTAAATCTCTGGTCAGGTAACTCAGAATCTTATAACAACAGGTTAAATAACATAGATTCTTATAAACAGAGGGTAAAACCCTGGACTAGACTGTTGTATACAGTGGTTAAATCCCTTGTCAGTTAACTCTGACTGTTGTATACAGTGGTTAAATCCCTGGTCAGTTAACTCTGACTGTTGTATTCAGAGGTTAAATCCCCGGTCAGTTAACTCTGACTGTTGTATACAGTGGTTAAATCCCCGGTCAGTTAACGGACTGTTGTATACAGTGGTTAAATCCCCGGTCAGTTAACTCTGACTGTTGTATACAGTGGTTAAATTCCCGGGTCAGTTAACTCTGACTGTTGTACACAGTGGTTAAATCTCCGGTCAGTTAACTCTGACTGTTGTATACAGTGGTTAAATCCCCAGGTCAGTTAACTGACTGTTGTATACAGTGGTTAAAACCCTGACCAATACTCAGACTATTTATACATAAGTTTGTATTCAGGCTCATTGGCTGTGACTTGTCCAACTGGATTCCTAAATAAACATATAACAGCTGTTTCACTTAGTTTAAATAAAGCCCTTTGCCACAATTTTTTTCCTGTCATGCCACTCATAATGTTATAGTCAGACCCAGTAAACGGATTTTACATCTGTTGCCAATATAATATTAAGGAATTTCTGGAATGCTTTTGTGATGAGAGTTCTTGCAACATGTGTTTATATAAAACTTTTTAATGTACAAGCAGGATAGTAAAAATATTAATTATAGGATATTATGAGTTTGGGAAATCATTTTATTTAACTGAATGAGACTGATCAACCACATAATTTTAGTCTAAAATCTCACACCTTAACTCTGGAGGTGTATTTTAACAATGTTTTTATGACATTTAATATAGGCTGAGTGTGAATTTAATATATACAAATATTAAGTACTTGTAGCAAAGACTGCTTTTAACAATTTCAAATTTGTTAAAATTTTAAATTATCCAGCAAAGCTAAAAAGACTCAAACAGCATGTTAAATTACATGTAGTCTGACAAACTCCAATAAAATAAACTATATTAAGTTTATGAGATTAAGTACCTGAACTTAAAAGGTGAGCCCCCCTGGGTACAGTGAAGTCAGTTAACCATGCAGACTCCACACGAAATATGTTCAATCTTCATGGTCACTATTATATTTATACAATGTCAAGTAAGATTTGCTGTTCTATTATAATAACATGTACAATCACGAGGGGGGGGGGGGGGGGGGTGGGTTTTT
>JAQQZZ010138468.1:0-13321 GCA_030265115.1 Mopalia vespertina | reverse complement strand
ACGGTACATTGAAGAGGTCCAGCAGTAAACGAGAAACTCCACTTTAATACCTTAGTTAGAAAGGTGGTAACAGCAAACCTTCTTCGTGTACGGTACATTGAAGAGGTCCAGCAGTGAACGATAAACTCCACTTCAATACCTTAGTTAGAAAGGTGGTAACAGCAAACATTCTTCGTGTACGGTACATTGAAGAGGTCCAGCAGTAAACGAGAAACTCCACTTTAATACCTTAGTTAGAAAGGTGGTAACAGCAAAACTTCTTCGTGTACGGTACATTGAAGTGGTCCAGCAGTAAACGAGAAACTCCACTTCAATACCATAGTTAGAAAGGTGGTAACAGCAAACATTCTTCGTGTACGGTGCATTGAAGGACGCCCAGCAGTAAAATAAAAATATTGAAGACAGTAAAAAAAAATGTCTGGGTGGATAAACTTTAGAAATCAGTTTAAAAAATATACAAGTTTCCTCAACGGATCGGTGTGTATCATAAACTTTGGACAGTTTTAACTAATGGGTCATTCCATATCAAATCAACCAGTGCTCCCTGTTCGAACCTCTCAGATTTTGATGAAACTCCACCAAACTTATCCATTGCGTGAAAAATCAACACACACGAAAAACTAGCCTCATACGACATTTCTTTTCCGAGATACAGTCTCCTGAAATTTACTCAAATACCTCGTGAAAACGCTCGAATGTGTTTTTTTCTAACTTTGGAAGCTTATAACTTGGATTGGAAATATCTATAGAGTTGACACTTTGTATCCTAACTTACTTTATCACAAATTGCAAGAATATTGAGTACAATGCTGAAAAATTGTTGATGAGTAAATCTAATATATTTGTTTAATTTTGTGCAATTGTACAACATACTCATTACCTAGTATCGGTGTATTTACTCAGTTGTAATTTGGCAGAAAACGACGCGCAATTTACGGTATTCTATCAAATATCAGTACAAAACATCGTTCTGGTTTATGACCAAGTCATTTATATTGTATACTATGGAGGTATGAAGGCAACGATTTCAATAAAATGCGACCATATCTGTTCAATTAAAAAAATAACAGATGAACTGTGCAAAAGTGATTTTGGTGAATATTTACTGCTTTCTTTAGACTCTTCTGTGAAATCTATATGAGCTCCTTTTTTTTTATTTCCTATCCTCAATAATAGCGATTTTTTTCTTACAGCCATTTATTCATGCTCTAAGATAATGGTTGATAATTGTTAAAATATGAATCATTTTTACTTTTAATGTATTGTATGGGCCTACAACACTCCCCTCTGTGTTTTTACACGAGTAAACTTCCTAATTGATCAAATAAAGGTGAATCAAACATTTGGTATTGCTTGTTGAATTAACATATAGGATAATATACAGCCAGTATCCCCCATTAGCGAGTCTCTGAATAAACCAAACGGATGGGAATCTGATATCCTGATGAAATAGTGTAAATTAAAACAAAACATTGTGGGCGTGATCCTCAGATTGATTGACTGTCCTCTTCACACGACAGATCCATTCACTTCTCGGTGTAATAAGAATGAACGGTCAGCGTGGGAAAATCATCTCACGGCCACTCGGTGCGTGTGTGGGCTGAAGGCGGACAAGAAGCCAAGAGTTAGCGTTCAATATATCTATCTAAATGTTCGTAATTAATTAGAACATTATAAACGACAATCCTGAGGAAAGCCCAAGTCGCGTCCATATTGTGCAGCTGTTGAATGTCTCCACCTGTGTTTTATATCAATAGTGATCGGTCGATTTGTGCTGGACTTGCTCGGATGATTAGTATATAATAAACTGGAACAAATGAGTTCGGGTATTTCAGCCAATGAAACTTGCTGCTGTTTAGGTCGTTAGGCCGACTGTATCAACGTGCTTTAGATCGCCGTATCGTAAAAAAAAGACCTACTTTAATCATCAACAGTTTTGGGGATAATATTCTCAAACGACATATTGCTGTTCAGACAATTTTGCAGGCTAAGACGGTAACGGGAATCAAACTCCCGACTTTGAGCAACGAGCAATAAATATTGGTCCCTCAGTGTTCATGCATTGTAATTTCCCAGAAATTATGTCTCGGCCATGGTAACACCCAAGAGAGTTCCAAACGCTTTTACGGAAAACTTCTGTTTCTTAAAAGTAGTTTCCCCAGCATATATGGCGACTTTCAAATATAACCCAAGCTAAAACGGAGATTCCTTGGTTTTTAATGATAAGAAATTCCATAGAACTCGAGGAAGCTGCGAAGAATGAATTACATACTCAACCTGACCCAAATTGTTTAACGACCTGCGAGAGTATCAATAAATGGATCTGAGTGGACAAAATTACATAATATCATACCGGTTTATATATGATTTAGTGTTATATCCGATGCCACGCTAGATAAACTACAGTATTTTGCAACAATGCAGTAGGAAATTAATTGTTTTCGATCACAAGGAAGAGTAACAATAGCCATTTTCTAGATATAACAATTGATCAACTTACAGAAGACAGGACTTACATTTGGAAAATATATAGCCTTGGCAGCTGAAAATCAAATCGACAGCTTTGTAAAAAGTAGCATTCCTTAATATAAAAGACCCCATAACTCGGATTGGAATATATGGCCAAATCTCAGGCTACCACCTTTTCAAATAAGTCAGAGCATCTTATTTAAAAAACCCTTACATCTATTTGCAAACGCTAAATTAAGCTTCTTTGTTAACATTGAAGAAAAGATTAGTGTTATTTTGTTGCTTACAAAAAACTAGTTGAACTGTCCTCGGTGAAATTCGCATTACACTGTAAGACAGGCAAAAACTTCACTTTACTAGAATCAGAACATGATCAAGTCAACTGTGAGCTGTGTAATCATTCCTCTTATTGTTTGTCTAATGTACAATGTCTACCATATATAAAGTCAGTGATGCTTAAAAAATCCGTATACATATTCATCAGGGTTCAGGGTTGTTCGACGTTTCGACACTTTACTTTTGTGGAAACGTCAAACAAATATAAAAATCTCTAGATATGTTCGAAATTGCACTACTTGCGTATTATGGCACACTTATCAGACTTCTTTGTTGTATGGTCTTAAGGCCTCCAAAGGAAATTATCTGCTTTAGAACAACTTTGTCTCAATCGGAGATCACCTCAGGGCCTTGTCGAACTAGGCCAATTCAGAGCTGGGCAGACCCACAAACTATTTATGGTATGTTTGATTATTTTGTTTTCTTTATATGTTAGGTCGTGTTTACTGACCTATATCTACTTTGATATGGCTTGTATGAAGTTTCCGTAAATCGACAGTTTGAAATAACAGTGTTTTTCACAATCCTACCTGCTAAATGCTCCAGCACAGAAACTTAGTTTGAAAATGAATATAATTGGAAAATATAACAATAGATTTTTCCAAAACACAAGTTTTCTTAAAATATTGGTATCCAGAGAGTCCATTTTAATTAAGAAATATCAAATTGTTTGCACATTCTATGCCGCTCGGTCTTAGCCTACTTAAAGGGAAAGACTACTGATTTTCGACCCAAACTTATTATTTTTGTTGCATATTTTCAACGACAACCATCTGTATTGCACTTGCAATAGAATTAACATAACCGTTAATTTGTTACTTTAAAAAGCGGAACTGACGTAATCGTTCGGGAACATGGTAGTAATATCATCTAGTCGTGGCTGTCTCCCTATTGCTAACACCGGTGGAAGCTTTCACATAAAACCGAGAGAGAGGGTTCCGTCCCAAAGCGAAACAACAACAACAAACAGTCGCTTGTACATATCAACCTGGTACTAAAAAACCGGATTTTTAAAAACCGCATGTCAACTGAAAACATTGCGCTTTGATGACCAAGCTTGTGGATACGCCGTGTTGTACCAGATGCCTTCCAATGCATCCATAGGCAAACGGGCACACTGGTGGCTGACCGTGTTTTCGAACAATGACGTCAGTCCCGCCTGTTAAATTAACTAACATCTATGCTTACTCGAATGCAAGTGCTATACAGATGTTTGTCTTTGAAAATATGCAATTAAAATAATAAGTTTAGGTCGAAAATCAGTGGTCTTTCCCTTTAAGTTATTTCGACTCGTTGATAGAGTATAAAACATGGCTAAAGGTATGATTGCGTGTGTATAGCATGTGCATATATGGATTCTAGAAAGTGCCGTTCGAATGGTATTATATAATTTATTGTCTTATATCTCTGGTTGCCATATAATATGCTCAAATATCAATGCTTTTCGCCATACAACATTTTGTAATGAGTTAGGTGCATGATTTATTACTTGGATAGTGAAACTTAACAGCAATCTTGCCGGCTGCCAGAGTAAAATGTACTGTCACCTTCAACCCGGATAATCTGAAGATTGTATCGCCTTCTAAAATGTCCAATACTCCTTTTATCAAAGTCAAGCCCCATGAAGCCGTCAAATGTATTAGTGTAACTTTCTTTGCTAGATGTACCTCTGATTATATAAGATAAATCATGTTCCTAATTTCCGTTAGCTTTAGAGGGTGTGTGCGCAGTGGGGTATAACACCGCTTCCGGTCAACGCGAAATTGATGAATCTGAAATGTCAAGGGAGATAATCGTGTCTTCACACAGCTGTCGAGCATATCTCATTTGTTGCGTAACTCCACGCGAATAACAAAGATAACATTTCATTCTTGACAGCCTGTCTTCTGGAATTCTTTAAGTTAAGCTATTTTAGATACACGGCTATCTGCTAGAGACGTTCGTTCAAGCTTTCGAAATATGATACCTGTTGCATAGTGAAGAGGTGTTCGCAATCACGCTGACGTGTACAAGATGGGTGTTTTAGTTTGCATTAAGCATATTTTGTTGACCTATATACCAGTCCTGTCTTCATTATCTTTGACATTTCAACACATGTTGGGTTACAATCTTTAAACCTTATTCCACAGAGCGTTTTAAGATAATAAAAAAGGTAATTACTTTCAGGCATTCTGTCAAACAAGAAACCAATGTCGTAATTTAGTTTATATGTTTACAATTACAATCAGGTGATATGTGTGAGCTTCCTGTGGCCCGGTGAGTGAAAGGGCAAAACCAAGCTTTAAAGTTGTGGTGGTTGTCTTACGTAGTAAAATCAAATCTTTGTCTTCCTGGACCGTGTTTTGCTTCCAGAGGCGTATTTCACGAAGGGTAGCCTACTGAGCGTGAGCTTATATAGCGTCATTCTTGTCCAGCGTGAATAAGGCAGACTAAGCTAAACACAGCCTTTTTCACAAACTGATCTTAGTTAAGAACTATTTTAAATTCGATCTTAACTCTACGTCAGGCTTGCCCACACTTACTGTTATTTTTAGTGAGAATAAACATAGCGGCAGTGTTACATTTGAGACAGGTAGAATGGATAAATTTGGGCAGGGAAAGAATTAAAAAAACAGAAGAGATTCTCTTTCAATCCAATCAGACTATCAATTTATAAAACTATACCGTATGCCTAGAGATGTAATTTTAAATATGGTGCACACTATTAGAGAGGACATAGAACGCCCAACAAAGCGATCCCGTGCCCTTTCGCAGCATATGCATTTGTTTGTTAGTTTACTATATCTGTCTAAAGGTACTTTTCTAAGCGAAACTGCAGATTTGAATGGCGTCATGACGTCTGCCCCCCCGATCCATAATTGTGGGAATAAGGAATGAGGAGGCTTTAGTTTTATGAAACTCCCCTGTTTATTTTCCTCAATAATGAAGATGCTGCTGCAATCCCCAAATCATGTACCTCAGTATTTTAACTGTACGTCTTAAGTGTCATATCTTGTTCACATCGATATACATATTTTTTTGATATTAGACGATTCAAGCTATGACAACCCTGAAAATGCCTTTTTTTTTTTTTACAATACAACGAAAGTTGGTAGGCAAATAATGCTAATTAGGTACAATAAATAAGCGAAAGCTATGATGGTTCTGCACTTTATTTTCCAATCTATAAAAAATGCCTTACCTTAACTTAAACTAACTTGTTTTCTTCCTTGAACACTTGTGGGTTAGACTGACTCATAAAACGACCACTCGATGTCCATTTTCACGTCAAAATCAATAATTTCTTGATCCCCAAAGAGAAACTTGGTGGTAATTTGTCTCAAAATATAAATAGCCTCGCACTTAATCCTTGGCATATAATTTAATTTGCACGGAAGTACTTGTTTGGTGTCTTGAACACGCCGATGAATATCCCAGGATAAACCAAGAATATTTTTAGATAAGATAAGCTTTTAACCATAAAAAACTGGTGGCTCTTCAAATCTTACCTTTATTCCAGCGATGACATAAAACCTACTAAAAAAAATAACCAGGATTTATATGGTCCATATAATTTTGACCAGGAAAAACCAGGTCAAAACGGTAACCAGGATTTATATTGTCACAATTTACTTTTGACCAGGAAAAACCTGGTCGCTCTTCAAACTCTCCTTATACCAACGATCAGAAAAAACCTGGTAAAAAAAGTGACCAAGTTTTATATGGTCAACCCCAATGACCAGGAAACACCTGCTCAGGCCTTCTATCCGATGATGAGCGACCAGGTTTTTGTTGGTCAAACAGGTTCCGGATCTATATATAGACTCATACAGAGACACCATGCTGTAAAACGCTGCTTGTTTGTATTCTGACAAAGCCTCAAATGCTGGATTTCTATTGGCAGCATACACCCAAAATCGTGTGAACCTAGCCTATCAGCGACGCTCTATCACACAACAGTCACGTGTAATGGTTTTGATAGTTCTTTTCAAACATCTTCACTCCTTCATTTGACTAAAACCGTCGCCGTCTTACCTCCATGCCATGCGTACAGCCCGTCTGCGTTGAAAAGCTAAATGGTACTTGGTAGTTACCAAATTAGACACCAAGAAATAGTACAACGACTGGCTTTGGGTATTATTTAAACTGTGAACACAAAACATGCTCTTGTTCATGCTTATAAGTTGATTTCGAGCGCTGTCTTCCGTCATTTTTTTTGCCCCCTGTATAGGCCTACTACACATATTCACACAAGCGCGTCATTTTTCATCAGGTCAAAGTCCAACCCGTTAATTAAACATCATAACTGCTAAATACGAAAAGAAAAAAGAAAGAAATAAAACGTCGTCTTAGGTTACAGTTACGCTAACGTTTCTTGGACACTTTAAGAGGAGTCTTTTTTGCTGATCGAAAATGATCAAATATCGCCATTCTTGTCCTGTAAAAATGTACATATCATGCTTTTAAAGTGGCCTTATATACGATTATACTGCAATTTAGATACAAATGTGTTGTTAGTTACTTTAAGAGAAACACATATTAATTCTGCCGATGTAAAATTAACAGTCACCTTATATCTTCTCACAATATCGTCGTCTAGCATTGCTAACAATCCCGTTATCAAAGTCAAGCTCGTAAGATATCGGAATTACTGGTCTAATGTTTCTCACATGATATACGTCTGATAACGTAGGATAAGTGTTATATATGTTTTCCGCAACCTTCAGAAAATATGTGAGCAGTGGGGGGTAAGAACGCTTCCGGTCACCCTGAATTTGATAACGCGGAACTATCAGGGGGGATAACCCACAAATATACCACCTCGTTTGTTACGTAACTCCGAGAAATAAAAAAGCTATATTTTATCCACAACAGCCTGTATTTGCTTCATTCATACTCTCTTTTAGGAATGTTTCTCTGGATTGAAGCCAAACCAAGAGGCGTCACTTCACGCTTTCTAAAACGATAACTGTTTATCAGCGAAGAGATGCCGAAAATAGCCCACATGAGTACAATATTATGATAGTATAGCTTCAGAGGGAATTTAATGTAGGGTACCGCCTATTTTTAACACATAATGATATGCGATTGATTCATTGATTAATTGTTAGGCTGATTGATTCATTGACTCTTTCATTGAGTCATTACTTCATTCATTGATTGATATACTAGTATCGGTCGGTGTGTGACGCTGTACTCAAGGGTGTTCACTTATGTGACGGCGGTGTACTCTAACCGTAGAGAGAAACATACTTACACCACCATAAAATGTAGATAACATGATAACACGCGAGGTATACTGCTTTAATAGTCATCAGGGTTCATACACTCCATCTCAGACAGAATTCAAGGACTTTAAAAAAAAAAAAACCTTAATACTCAAGGACTTCACGTTTTACCATACATTCTAGTATTGACGGTTGTCAGTGTTAAAAATGCGCCCATGTACAACAGTTTTAAATTGAGCTACAGTACTAAACGCACTTTTGAAAAAAAAAATATATATATATGTATATGCGAGGCTAGCATGTTTATTCTCCGTCATCATTAATTTGCATCATTAATTAGACATGTATAGACGGGTAGATTGTTGATATCTTGTCCTGATTTCAAAATGGCGTGGATTTTTCTAATTCTATGATATACTAACAATTATTCTAAAAAAAAGTTCAGTTTTGTTGTAAAATACAATAAATTATCATTTGCTACACTGCGATCTGTCATATGACACTAAGCTGAGCTAGCCAGTTTCTTAAGAAGTTCTTTCATTTGGTTGTCAATGTCAACAAATGCTTCTGATTTTGTTTGTACGCTACGGCGAAGACTATTCGACATTATTTGCCCTTATTTTTCTCTGCTTTATCTGCAAATTTTTCACGGGTTTCAGACAAGATACTGATATCTGTGGAAAATCTCCTCTTTTTGTCGCTCAATGTGTTGGTCTCCTTCGTGACTGATTTGTGTTTCTCAGCTTTTGCTTTTTCCTGTTTAGAGTTTTTCAGTTTATCTGAATAGGTCATTTAGCGCATACAGCACCAGTCGACAACATATAGCGCATACAGCACCAGTCGACAACATATAGCACATACAGCACCAGTCGATAACATTTAGCGCATACAGCACCAGTCGACAACATATAGCGCATACAACACCAGTCGACAACATATAGCGCATACAGCTCCAGTCGACAACATATAGCGCATACAGCACCAGTCGACAACATATAGCGCATACAGCACCAGTCGACAACATATAGCGCATACTGCACCAGTCGACAACACTAACAACTAAATATTTGTCAACCCTCGAATAGCTTGAATATGATCATATATAGATCATTCTCCGGGCAGTGAAAGATTCCTCATGAAAGTTTTCCACTGAAGGTTCTTTGTTTATTACGAATCCTCTTTCTACCGATGCCTGGTCATGTGATAACAGCAGAAGAATGGAGACACCCTTTCACAGATGACTGACTAAACTCATGTTTTCTTCCAACAGAGGGTCAACCCTTTGGGTTGAAATCTTTGTATTTTGATGGCTCTGTTGGAATGTGTTAATCAAGGAAATAAGTATACTATCATACATGGAATGCTAGTATGAAATGGTTATTTACGTTATCTAAGCGAGAACAAAACAGTAAACACTTTTTTCCATAGAATGATATACCTAACTCGCGATAAAGGGACACTCCCCTAATTAGTAAAGCCTATATATCCGTCTTGTTGCATGAGTTGGCCTGCAGATACATTTGCTCTTTTGTTTTTTACTTTTTGCAAATTGTCCTTGCTATTGACATTTTCACTGGTGTCATACTCAGCGAAATATTGTGGCATGATCCAAGGAAGCAAACTGATTTATTGGTTGATAATAGATTGGCACATTTTACGTTTCACTTAATATAACATAAGTTTATATAGCAATAGATCGAGTAATCTACTGGTTCATAAAAAAGGTCAAAGCCATTCTGCTGGTTCTTAAAAAAGGTCAACGCAATTCTGCTGGTTCTTAAAAAAGGTCAAAGCGATTCTGCTCTTTAAAAGTTTGTGAGCCGCCGAAGCATGAATACCTCCGCCAAAGCATCAAACGTGACAATCATGCTATGGAAAGCCTGAAATTGTCTTTCAAAACAATTTATACATTGAGGGTGAATTAGATTCAAGAAGAAACCACTATCACGAATACAGCATGGTTTAAAACAGTTGATACCAAGGTTGGCAGCTAAGCTATGTAACGAATCTTCTCTCAAGTAGTTAACTGCCTGTTTTATGTGCTATCTTTGAACAATTAATACATTCGAAAAAAGATTTAGTCGGCATCGCATGGGCTATGTTTTTACAAAATGATTAACACCTTATACCTTTGATTGATTCAATGGGTTTTTGTTAATATAGATTTGTTAAGTTAAGCTCGTCAGGGATTAATGTTTCTGTATTTCCTTCGTTTACTATCACCAATTGAATGCTTTTCAGTTGTTATTTTAAACGGCCATCAAATGTCAAACAGAACGTGTGCAATGTTGTTCAGTTTATGTGACAAGCTAATTAAAACTTGCTGTCAGGATGAACAAATTATTTGTTTTACCGATTCTGTCACATGAACTTGTTATCTTCAACAGATTGAACCTTAAACCTTCGTCGAAGCTCTCAAAAATAAATTCGCAATTTATGATTGTGAAGTGATTAATTGGGAACTCAAATCTGCTCGAGTATATCATTAAATAATAATTATGTCCGCATACAGTAGGATGTGTCTGTATGACAAATCACAACGCTGGACAAAAAAACTTGACTGCGTCCACCCGTTTTGGAACTCTTTCGGGGAACGAGCCGAGGTTGACTTCCAATATGTTGCGTTATCTTTTGCTGTTGAATGATTGAATTAGCCAAACAGATTATCTTACTTTGTGGTGTCTGAATTGAAACCTAAATTTGGTTTCCTTTGTGTTAAACGTTGTAGAGAAGGTTTGCCTTTGGAGGGTGGTTTCCGTATTAATGGAGGAAAACCGGAAGGAAATTCTTTATATATGGATTTTTATGGAGTGTGGTCAAATCCTATTTCAACTTTTGTACGTAATGGATAAAAGGAACAATAGAACGGTATACAAGTCATGTCAACAAAACTCATCGGGATTATATAGTGTTTCATGCTAATCCGGTATCCATCTGTGATTTCGCCTTCATGTAGCTATGTCCGTGGTACTAGGGTATATTTTTAAGCCCTTTTCAGCCATACACATATGATTGACATCGTAGAGCATGATGTTTTTAATGCAGAAAACTCTTGATGTACCGTAGCAGTTCGCATTTAACGGTCACGGTTTTTGGAATAGTGCGTTTTGTCCAGAAGAGACCAAGACATCGTTAAGATCGATTTGATACGGCAATAATGACATGATAGTGTTTTGAATTATAACGGCAGACTTAGGTGGTCGTCAAATTTGTCACAGCGTAGGGGTGGCCTACTGGATGCTACTACGACATCAATACGGCGTTAGTACGATTCACAACAGCATTTGAGCGCCTTTCTTTATTTTCGTAGTAGGTATTTTGGTCACTATCAATGAATGCAAATGCAGAAGACGTTGTCACGACAACGTTATACGACTCTCCCACGATGCTTCTATGGAGGACCACGTCTCTTTTTCCACAAGTCCGGTTCAGCAAGAAGTTTGTAACAAACGTGTTCTACTGTAGATAACGGTTGGCCACGAATATTGATACGACACGTTGTGACGTTAGTGAACGTGAATAATAGAAGAATCCTGTTCTACCGGAGTACCTTTTGTGTATATGGGAAAGGGGTAGAATGACTATCTTTTTTCTAATTTGATGTCTCTCGATTGAAAATACTAATTGAACCGGCGCCTATTTAAGTTAATAGGAACGTAATCTGGTGTCTGGTGCAACTTATCAAACATTTACATTGTGAAAAAACCTCTATACTACTTCGAGTTGTACAGATTTGAAGTCAATTCGTTATTGCTATTCGCACTTATAAAGTTCATGGCCGTAATGAGCATAAAAGTAGGAAGAGCATGCCATACTGCAGAATGTAAGGATATTCGCGTCACTTGGGAATTCTGATGCCGTGTTTATCTAGTGCTCTCAAACACTGCAGACAATCCTAGTAATGCACACCAAGGCTATTTATCGATATCAACACAGGTAAGAGAGAACCAGTAAGTTTCTTTGATTTTCATCTGTGAGTTAATTAAAATAATACTGACTCAGTGATATGATTTGGGAGGCGGATCATGAGGATTCCTTTCATGTTCTTAATGAGCCAATAAAAATATGCAGTCTTTGAAATCGACACCAGGTAAGTTAATCGATGCATGGTGTTATTTCGGATATGAAATCTAACCCCAGGTAAACAGTGTTGTGATAGTCTTTAAGTGTTCAATGTCAAGGGAATTATCCAGTGTAAAGTATGTTTACCAAGGACAACGTTTAGTTTTTGACATGGATTTCTTTTATTAGTCGTATACCGTCGTCAGTACAGAAACAGGTTCTTAAATAGCATGTTCAACAACTGCTCATTATAGCAGTGATGAACAGAGATGGTAACAAAATCAATCTATCGGCAAAACTGGAATTCAAACACACACAGCCAACATCAGCTTAACCGGATTATTTACTTTTGATTATGCTACGTTGGATAATACTTTACCGGATGATTAAAGATACTCAGCTCTAAATTTGCTATTTTTTTTATTATTGCATATTCCAAAAGTTGAGATAGTGATCTTTATTCTAGAGCAGACCCGATAAAAATTTGAATTAGAAGATCGTTAACTTTGATTATAAAGCTTGACTACATTATTTACAACAGCGGTGTTTGACTACATTTGACCTGTTTTCTCTGCTTTCATTTTTCAGTGTACCGTACTTGGCAAAATGCCTACTCCTCGGCTGTTATTATACCTACAGAACTGATTTTTTGCACATTTCATATCAACATATAAAACTAAAAAAGGTCATTCAGATTTTTAATATCCTTTTTCGGTTTTTATATAAAGTTATAAGAAGTTTAAATTTCCCTATTTTGACTCATTTTTTTAATTTTTGACATTTAACACAATATTGCAATTCAGAAAAACTGAATGACCGTTGTTTGGTTCATATAATGTATTATACGTTAACCAAAATGGCGCCTTGTGAAAGGTCATGTCAGTCGTATTATCGCGACAGTTCCTATAGTGGACGAGGCTCTCACAACTCCCAACCTAGCAAGTTGAATATATCCTCTTTAAGGTTAATGATTTGGGTGTCTAGGACGTTCATTCGACTTCGTGGTAAATAATTGTAACATCACCCTTACCGTGCTAAAACTAGAAAAGAGCAACTGGATTGTAACCAGAAGTGGATTAAATCACGTTAAATTTCGATGAACACATTACGTTTCCTTTGTATATTAGCTACATCGTGTAAGTTGTATAACTGTAAAATCTATAAAAAAAAAATTAAAAAAAGCTGTAGGCAAAACTTGTGTAGAGTATATTCATATAAGTTAGACACGTGTATCTTCAAAAATGAAA
>JAQQZZ010138447.1:0-13323 GCA_030265115.1 Mopalia vespertina | reverse complement strand
GATCTTTGTCTGACCGCCGCAACGGGGTAAGTGTGGCAAGGCGTATGACAGAACTTCGTGGAGACATCAGACTTGCCGGGGGAAGATGGTTTTTGCCTCGAATTGCAGCAAGGGGAAGTAATGTGGAAGTGAAGTCTTACACATTTTGACCCTTGCAATAGGAAGATCGGTGGAACCATGCTTTGTTAAGTTCTGTGTCTTTCCAAAAGAATTAAACAATGAGTGGCGATTAATGGTCAGTGTTACTGGTACAACAAGTACGATTTTAATACTGGTCCGTAATATGGTACTTTGTAGTCAGTTTTCTCAGCTGCAGTAGTAAAATAGATAACAAATATACATGTATTCTCTATAATCCAATTAATAACAATACATTATTACAGCAGACAACTAACCTCTTGCCATCGATCAACCTTACAATAGATTCAAATTGCTTGATACATCTGTGACTGCCATAAAACAGCAAACCACATGCAAACAGTTTAAAAACGATTAAAATTTCACATTTGAATATAAATTGTGATGTTAGTTCGTGGGGGGTTTATTTCTTAATCTATTTATTTATACGAATTGATATCAATAACATTGAATCCCAGATACATGCAGATCTTTGGTCATGCAACATTACTGAGGGAGGAAAAAATGGATATAACGCTGAAAACCACGTCCTTCTGCTGGTATAAGCCAACCCACATGGAAGAGAGCACATCGATTTGTTAAGGTCTATACCTCTTTCGATTGGTTAAGATCTTTATAACTATATGTCGGACCTCGAGTTAGATATTACAGTTGGCCGTATGACCACACGATGAATAAGGCAAATGAGTAATCATAAAAAAAGGGTATACTTGAAATCAAGTAATAATATTTTCAATTGTTAGAGAAGCTCGAATGGCTCGAATGGATAGCGCAAATGTATAAGCCAGTGAGTAATTTTAACGTAATACTTACGATAGGAATTCTAGATATGCAGTGGTTACACTACAATTCGTTGAGTCAAATTCCAGGTACACTGTAAGCAATTCGCAAAAACCATATACTCTAACCTGGTATGATTACATTTGTCATAGTATTGCATTAGCATATAATGTTTGTCTAAAATGAAATCACACTGGCACAGGGATGTCGATTATTTAAACCCGATGAATCATCTCTTGTTCTAGATAAACTCAGAGAGCGAGTTTCTAAATAGACCTTAATTTCGAGTTGTTATGGCTAACCTACTGGCATTTCGAGACCGGGTAATGACCATTTGCATGTGAATATTTTCTGGTAAACTATCTCGAATTATAAGTAACTATAATAGTAGTATCCTAAATATGATCGGCGCAAATGGCAAGGCAGGCCTACGTGTGTATTCAAAGGGTGTTATGGTTAAGGCGAAACGTCCCTCTGTACCAGATACATTGCAATTCTCATGGTTTCATTGATTAATGTATATTTCGTTGAAATACCAGTTTGTAGGTTGATCTATTCTAAACCCATGCCGAATATCTTCTTTGCTACATATTGTCTATACCATGTACATGGCTGTTACTTTCTCTCTAGACGCCTGTAGGTTACCCATAACAACTCGAGATTATAACCTTTTTAGAAACTTGTCTCTGGGAGTTTGTCTAGAACAGGAGATGATTTGTCGTTTTGTATTAATTGACACCCCTGTGGCAGTGTGATACAGTTTTAGAAATATATACTAGTATTCAAATATGACCAGAGACAACACTTACTAATGTGGAGCTATTACTATTATTATCTATACCAGAGGTCTTGCTAATGTGGAACAGCCCCGTGTGCATATGACAATGGTGGCTTGTCATCCAACAGATATCAAGGCAAAGCCGACAGGAAATTATGCCTTGAATAGCTTTAACTTGGCTTTGGCTTCAGTTGTCTGAACTAAATCCTTCACGACAGATCAGTTATAGCCTTGACGATGCAGTGCACGATTCACAAGAATTGGACAGTGTTTGAAGAGTTAATGTTGGCAGATAAAGAAATGTTTTTTTCTTGCTTAATTACAAACTTGGAATGCCCCTGGAACAGCAATCGTCAAGCGGTGACTGATTTATACTTGTCAAACAATTAATAAGATTTCAAGCGAAAAGCTTTTCATTACACACAAAAATGATAAACTTCTGTAAAAATAAAGCTATCATTTCTGGAATTGGAGTATCTAACACAGCGACTGACCGTCCAGACAGCAAGGTTCACAAAGTGTCAGAAGAGGATTTACATTTCAGACAGGAAGATATTTCTGTCCACAGGTTGTCAATATAGCGGTATGGTGAATGGTGACCATAAATGAGAACGCTCACGTATTGGTGTGTCCGTGGCACTCATATAGGCTATCAATGCACCTTATAGCGTTGTGCTAAGAATTGTCTCCTGCTATAAACATAGTTGACCAGTTTACTCACTCCTTGTGATGACCAGTTTACTCACTCCTGGTGATGACCAGTTTACTCCCTCCTTGTGATGACCAGTTTACTCACTCCTGGTAATGACCAGTTAACTCCCTCCTGGCGATGAACAGTTAACTCACTCCTGGTGATGACCAGTTTACTCACTCCTGGTGATGACCATTTTACTCACTCCTGGTGATGACCAGTTTACTCACTCCTGGTGATGACCAGTTTACTCACTCTTAGTGATGACCAGTTAACTCACTCCTCGTGATGAACAGTTTACTCACTCCTTGTGATGACCAGTTTACTCACTCCTGGTGATGGAACAGTTAACTCACTCCTGGTGATGAACAGTTAACTCACTCCTAGTGATGACCAGTTTACTCACTCCTGGTGATGACCAGTTTACTCACTCCTGGTGATGACCAGTTTACTCGCTCCTTGTGATGACCAGTTTACTCACTCCTGGTGATGAACAGTTTACTCACTCCTAATGATGACCAGTTTACTCACTCCTGGTGATGACCAGTTTACGCACTCCTGGTGATAACCAGATTACTCACTCCTGGTGATGACCAGTTTACTCACTCCTGGTGATGACCAGTTTACTCCTCCTGATGATGACCAGTTTACTCACTCCTAATGATGACCAGTTTACTCACTCCTGGTGATGACCAGTTTACGCACTCCTGGTGATGACCAGTTTACTCACTCCTGGTGATGACCAGTTTACTCACTCCTGGTGATGACCAGTTAATTCCTCCCTGGTGATGATCAGTTTACTCACTCCTGGTGATGACCAGTTTACTTACTCCTGGTGATGACCAGTTTACTCACTCCTGGTGATGACCAGTTTACGCACTTCTGGTGATGACCAGCTTACTCACTCCTGGTGATGACCAGTTGACGCACTCCTGGTGATGAATAGTTTACTCACTCCTGGTGATGACCAGTTTACTCTTTCCTGGCGATGATCAAATGACGCAATCCTGGTGATGACCAGTTTACTCACTCCTGGTGATGACCAGTTTACTCACTCCTGGTGATGACCAGTTAACTCCCTCCTGGTGATGACCAGTTAACTCCCTCCTGGTGTTGAACAGTTTACTCACTCCTAGTGATGACCAGTTTACTCACTCCTGGTGATGACCAGTAAACTCCCTCCTGGTGATGACCAGTTTACTCACTCCTGGTGATGACCAAATGACGCAATCCTGGTGATGACCAGTTTACTCACTCCTGGTGATGGCCAGTTTACGTACTCCTGGTGATGAATAGTTTACTCACTCCTGGTGATGACCAGTTTACTCACTCCTGGGGATGACCAGTTTACTCACTCCTGGGGATGACCAGTTTACTCACTCCTGTTGATGACATGTTTACTCACTCCTGGGGATGACCAGTTTACTCACTGTTGGTGATGACCAGTTAACTCACTCCTGGTGATGAATAGTTTACTCACTCCTGGTGATGACCAGTTTACTCACTCCTGGTGATGACAAAATAAAGAGTTGAATCTCCGAAGGAAGTATTCTGTAATTACACTACTTTTTGTATACTTGACTTATCAGTGGAATTACATGTGCGTGTGTGTGTGTGTTGGGGGATAGGGAGGGGGGATATGGGGGTGTTATATCGTTTTGTTGAAACATTTTCTCTCCGCTTCAGTTGCTAGGTCTTGAACAGCTTGATAAAAACAAGATTTGGCAAGAAGAATATTGCTTGGAAAGTAAATAATAAGAGTAACTCAGAATTTTGCATATCACAGCCTCAATTTTGTATAAAAAAAAGTTTGCTTTTTTAACTTTCACTGCAACTACATAGGAAATGAACTAGGAAAACAGAGAGGGTTTTAAAACTGTTTAGGATTGATATTGTAATCCATATTTAGAGGGAGTCGGGTTGATGAAAAAGATATGGAACAGAACTTTTCATCAACGTCCTTACATTATGCTGATGAAAACTGCAGAATATAGTATCCGAAGCCATGGAAGTTATGAGGGAAACCCTGGTTACAATACACACAGATCAACGTGAACTTCATTTGGCAGGTAAAATATAATCTACACCTTAAATTTAAACAATATTTCAAATGGTTCTGTAAAAAACCCAGCTAGAAATCAAAATTACTATAGAAGGACTGGATAAGGAAAGGACATGAATACACTTATTGGTCTCCCAAGTGTTAACATCCCCGCAAACTGATGGCTCATGGAAAAAATTATTGTCATGAAAAAAGAGGGGTCTGAACACACAAGGAATTTTGGGTGTGTTTATTCTTTCACAGTAAAAAGGAACAAAATGAAATGAAAGAAGCTAGATTCCAAGATCAAGTTCAATCCGTGAATGTGATGGCAAGCTAATGTGTTCAAATAAGGTACATATGCAAATATTGTAAAATATGCCAATGACCGCCATATTGTTTTGTGGAATTTTGTGAAATGCAAGCTCATCTATTGTCTTCGGAAGGTGAAGCTACATCCAAAGTTAATTGTTTTTTCCCCCCCGACTGTTCATAACATTTGTGAGGTACATGTACTATGTAGCCGGGGACAACAATTGGGATGTACAGCTCCTGTTTTCAATAGATCATATGTGTCCATTCTGATATTGTTTTACTATAGTTTACCCACTCACCAAGAAATGTTTTGCTAGACTTTATCAATAAGGTGCCCCAGAGAGCATCTAAGTATTATTAAATCTTCACCGGAAAATTGCTCCAAATACAATTTCTCCGACGTTTGATCAGGATTTAAAACCATACTTTAAGGTTCATATCACGGAGTTCCAGTTCAATGGGTGGAAGAAACTGGCACCAAAGACAAGGCAGGACAATCACAAGACATCCAGCATCAAATACATCACAAAACAAATCACTTCTTGTTGTCCCTTAGCATCAAGTGCACAGGGGCAACACAAAGCCCCCAACTGCCCGCTCATGAATACGGAGAAAACGGACAAACCCAGTATCAATGCTTGCCCAATAATGTAGGAAACAGCCCTCAACGACACTGGCAAAAAAACATTCATTTGTGTGACTGGGTTTTATACTGTACTTCTAGTTAATCACTCAACTGACGTTATACCAGCCCAATGGGTTTAGAAAATCATCCTGGACATCCCTGGCAACAAACAATGACAAAAGATGAAAACAAGACACCATACAAATGCATCTCAAACAAATTGGCCTTGTGATGCCCTAGAGCTCGGAGACTACCAACAAAGGCGAGATGATCACAAAACACAAGCCAAATACATCACAAACAGATCCGCTTTCTGTTGCCCCTTAGCTCTGAGTGCAATAGAAAGTATGAGACTATAATGGCAATAGAGTCACTTGTTTTCTTGGAAAGAATTTGCTATTTAAAATTAGTTTTGGCTGAGATAATTTTTGAGAAAACGTTTCAGTTAAGTGGGTCTGTCTGTTGGCTCATCTACTAAAATACACAGCTCGTACACAAGTTTGAAATTGAAGATAAAATGACATGCATACAAATCAGTACAACCAAATACCATCAAAATAATTTGATCACTTTTCTCTTGTATATTTTCTATAAAAAAAAATCTTATAACAATATACTGATATACAAATTACTCATACTTAGAAATGCCATCAAATTGCAAACAAAACCACCTTCATTTTACGCTACAAATCGGCTTAATAGAAAAAATTATAACAAACATTATATACGATACTTTAAGCTGAATGCAAAATTTAATCCCCCATCCCCCCCCCCAAAAAGCCAACAATATCACAAAATAACAGAAAATCTCACAAAAATAATGGCACAGTGAATAGGATACACCATTCAAATTAAATAAGAAAACATTTTTCCTAATACATTTATCAAAAGGACAAACATGCAGTTTAGGAGACAACAAGAGGAACAGCTTTCCACCAGGGTTGTCGAAGCAGATAACTTTCTTCCAAATACAAACCTGCTTCAAATGTTGTTTACCATCATACTCCTCTAAAAATAAGGTAGTATGAACTTGAAGCCATACCATCATGCTTAAATCAACTGAAAACAGTTGTTTGTTTCATTGTGTTATGCCTGCTATTAAATGGTGAAGGAAACCACCCTTAACGTCATTGGAAACAAAGACAGGATGCAATACAAAGACATCACAAATAGAACTGCTTTGCATTGCTCATAGCACCATGACAACACTTGCAGGAAGCTGCATTCCAACTGCTCGCAAAACCAGCTTTGAAGTGAAGCCTTATAAACCGCAACACTGTTAAATATACCATACAAAATGAGTCCCGAGATTCATTAAACACTAATAGAAACAACCAATGAAACAAATATTATAAACAACCAACTGATGGTGTGTGGTATTTGCGATTGATTGTTTGGGGTTTTACGCCGTGTGTAAGGGTGTTTCACTTATATGACAAAAATTGCCACTGGCACAACCATAAGACATTTTTTCTATGATGACATTACATATGAACAGGTGTCATTCACAACATCACACAGGTTATGTCATTTGTCATCACCTTCTGAATAACATCCTATTCTTCATCTGTTCTGAACTCACTGGGTTTAAAATAATTCATAAAAAAATTTTTTTTTAAGTATTAGGATTTTAGAATTTATCTTTCATATTAAATATAAAAAGAATATGACAGAGTACAGTTTGAATACCACAGTAGGCTCCCTCTAATGGCCGAGGGGTTAAACTACTCAATGCTTCACGTCTCCTGGGTTCTCTCTTCCATCACTCACTTGTGATTACTTATGGTATTCAAACTTCACTGTGTAATATCCTCTATTTAAGTATTCATGAAGCGTAGTTGTTCTGTGTTCACATTAATGGCCATAGAAAGAAATTAGAGCACAAAATAAAATGTGCTTTGGAGTTGAGTAAGCCTATTGTATATAATACCTGGACACATTTGGTCGGAATTGAGATTTGGATCATTCAAATTAGTCTGCTGATTGGCTATACATAATGCGTTTTATGATTTATTGTTTTGTTCTTGTAAAAATTGATAGGCAACAGAGAAATCTTTTTGTGCAAATCCTGAGTTGGTCATGATTCGATAGAGCTGATGGGCCAGAGATCCCATGGGATTAGCAGACTTTGTGTCAGTTGCTGCACTCTGCGCTAACCCCAAATCCTACAAAATATAAAAAAACATAGATTTAATGCTTCATTTAAATTTCCTGTTTGAAGCTCACAATTCTACAATAAACCACTCAAGTATAATTTTTTTATGGGATCACTTGGTGGTAAACGCTATCACTTTTGACCCCCAACCTTTTCACTTCCTCCCCCACTCTCCACATAAAAATCAATGTCAGTGCATATATGGCGCCACCTGGTGTCAAGACTAAATTTGCCAATTTCCTATTTATGTTCCATCTGACAGGATATGTGTATAGCAGGGTATTGTCTTACACAGATCTCCATTTACGTTTATAAATATTCATATTTTCTGTCCATGTGATATCATGCATCCTCCAAATATGTGCAATATGGCAGGGGAAAGTGGGTGGTTAGGATGTAGATGGCAGTGTCATTAGTTACCCATTGTATAATAAAAACAGTTAGCTTTATTAACTTGCATGCAATCATGTTGACCAAAGATACATTGGTTTATGTGGAATTTTCTTCAAGATTATTTCATTCAATGTCTATAGCATTATCAGCATATATCATTGATTAAATTAAATGACTTATTAACTTTTAACTGTTAATACAAGTACATGCTTAATTCAGGACTTACTCTATATATTCTTATACAATGAATTATACATTATCCATTGTTTTCTATCTCACATAATTCATTTTGTACTAACTTCTTTTTTGTGTTTTTGTGTCTCAATAATTTAATAAAACTTTTATTGTATTTTTTAATTTTTTATAAGGTGCACTGTGGAATGTTTTATATTGTACATTTGTTCTCTCTTAAAATGTATTAGTAAGTTTAAATCTGTATTCAATAATATGTACTATTATATTTATTCTATATTTTTTTTATACAAAAAGCTGTTTGGAGCTGAATATTTTTTAAATTAATGTATAATATTTGTGAAAAATTCAGTGAATAAAGAATCAATTAATCAATAAAAAACTTTGTTTAACAGTATCTCACTTATATGACTGTGGTGCAACACAAAATGAATCCTCATCCATACATGGCAAGAAAGCATGTCCAACTTGTTTGGAGGAAATAGATCTGTACATATTGAGCCGATCATATTGGCAACATCTTAATTGACAACCTAGTATAGTAATTTAATCAAAAGGTCAGATTTAAACACTTATAAAGCTATTATACAATAAGTGTATAAGCTATTAAGTATCTTTGGGAGTAAAACCAAAAATAACCAAATGACAAAAAAAGAGTTATCCCCCTTGAATGAAGGAGGAGTTATAAGAACTATCAAAGTTATCTCCCCTTTGACCACCTTTGGTGTTAACTACAGCAAATGAAACATGCAAGAATTTCATATAGATAACAACTTTTTGGTTTTATTGTTGTTATCCATATGAAATTCTTACATGTTACATGTATATGTTATCCAACTTCAAACTGCCACTTAAAGAACTTATGTCATATCAGTTTGTTGACAAGTCTGGCTCACCTTGGTCATGAGTGCTGTCCCGAATCCCCCGTTATACTGGTTACTGGAGGGGACACCTGGTAACACCCCAGGCACTGGGTTATATACCTCACTCGACCAACAGCGCCCTGAACTGGTGTTTAATATACCAGCCAATAACTTAGGGTCCAGTCCAAGTCTGAAACAAACAATACCATCAGCTACATGTAACTTATTCACTTACTCTGTCAACAATGACACTCTTGTTTCACAATCAGTGGCCATACATCTTGATTCCTATTTATTTCACTCACATAACTTGAAATAATGTGTTTCTCACCATAACCACCTGTTGGGCAATAAAATCAATCATTCATAACACCAAATCATCTCTATTTTACATCTCAGCTGAGAAGACACCAGGACACACCAAGCTACTGAATGTTTGTTTGTTTGTGTGATTGGGGTTTAACAGCGAACTCAAGGGTATTTCACTTATATGATGGATTTTCCACTTCACACTGCTCCTTGCCTTATTACGGTGGAAAACCGGGAGGAAACCACGCATTCCCTCAACACTAAGCCACGGCCGCAGGACCTCACTCATATGGAGACGGGCTGTTCATTTCACACTGTTCCTTAAATACAGTAGGTAAAAACTTATAAAAACCACACAGCGATTGCGGGAGCCACATCATGTAACTCAATGGCAACAAACAATGACAAGATAAGAAGATGCAAAACAGAAATATGACACAGCCAATCAACATTTTGTTGGTCATTAGCTTTGAGAACACCTTGCAATATAAAGCTCCCTCCAACCTCCCACCGTAGGGAGTTCAGTAATTAATCCCAACATGGGGAAGGGAGCACATCTGTCTACTCTCAATGAAATCTATGTGGACAAATTACTGACCATTAGGTGACTGACCAAATGTTTGCATATAGTATTTTAAATTGGGAGCCTGGGGCTGACCAGCAGTCCTGTCTGTGACACATTTGGATGGTTCATGGGCCAGACAACAAGTTATTGCATACTTTTCAAATGTTACGTGTAGATTTGTCTAATTGAGTTTTTTTACATATAGATTGGGAGCATACCTGATTCCCAAGTTCATTGTCTCGGCCGTCCCAATCATGGAAATTCCCAACAACATATTGTTACAGATCTTAGCTGCCTGAAAGAGAAGAAGGCAATGTTTGATTAGTTAGCATTTATAGTTTTGAGAGGGTGGGGTGTGTGTGTGTGGGACTGTGCAAACATGTGAGCTAAAATCACGTACAGACACACTTATATTCTACTTGCTAATGTTGTAGTGCCTGTGTTCACACTCAACCAGAGTCAAATAGCAAATGAAGATATAGCCTGAAAGAACAAAACAATACATTGACAAATGTATCTGTGGGTTGATTAAAGTTATTACAGAAATGTTATTTCATTCCTATAAACATTTGTCAGCCTAATGGGTAAACAAAACCACCATGATAACAAACAAGAAGGCATAGGGCAAATTATAAGGCGTAAAAAGACCATGAGTGCAAATTTGTAATGATCTGCTCATTTGCTCTGAGCAGTCAGCACTAAGGAAATTCAATGGTCAAAATGATCTTGTTAAATGAAAGAGCCAGTAGACAGAATTCTTTAAAATATGGACACCTAATTGTATTTGTAGTATTTGGCTTTCAAAATCATATTATTTCAACCCTTGGGAATCTCCCTCCAACTGCCCCTTCCATGGCTAAGCTGTGCTATGAAAGTACGTGCAAATTGAAAGTCTCAAATGCGGAAATTTCTGCCAGGGGCCTAGCGTGTCTTAACAGCCTTTATTAACTACTGGCAGAGAGTTTCTTTTATACTTCATCACATGACCAGACACCAATGAGCCTTGACATGTCAAATCTACATGTAGTTTTCATTGGTTAACGTTTTGACAATGTAGATCAGTGATATGTTGCAAAGTGAAGATGAGGTTTTGATCTTAGTTAGAATAGCACTCTGCTGAAAAAGTGAATATCTCTGACATGAATTCTGCTTTGAACCTCAAACATACCACAGAAATTGTGAGCATGGTGAGCCATCCCGACAGTCTAAGTGTCAAATATTGTTTCTCAACTTAGACATTGAGAAGGGCTTACAACAAGTCTATTTCACTCTTATATTTAACCAATATTTTATTCCCCCAGAACCATACAATTTTGTCCCTCCAATAATAATAGCATATGTGATGTCAATAAATAATGAAGGAGAAAATTAGCCAGGATAACAAGGACCATGTTATGATAACCTCAGCCTTCACCTTTATGACAGCCTCCCACAGAATAATGATTTATTAGAAACAGTTCTGAGATACAGGAAGAACTCTGCAGGATTATCTCCCCTGAAACATCTACCACACCACACCATGTAGTGAATGCTGGGAAATAGATGAGTGATTGGAGCTATCTGTAATAGAGGTTCCCCTATCCTCAATTCATTTTCGGATCAATTCAAAGCTGTTGTCAGAATTCTAATATGTACGTTGGTTACAAGGAGAAGGAATTTTGGACTGACAAAACTCCTGTCTTTATCTTTCTGCATCATATCAGTGTGTGTAAAGACAACGAAGGTCTGGAGAGAATACTTCATCAATGAGGGTTTGTGTTTTGACAGGGATGATGTATTGCTGGGGCCTAATCTGTAAGAAACCATCTTCAATACACAGACGGCCAGAGAATCACTTTGACAATGTTAGGACCACACAATCTATTCAATGGACAAAAATTATCCCAAGATGAAGAAACTGTTCCAGTCTTCTATAAATTGAATGCACAAATAACTACTCTCAGTGTAAACTCCTTGATTAGTCGTATAGATATCTTTTTAAAAAAACCTTAGGCAATGACACACTAAATAATTACTGTCCCTGAAAGAATTACTTTAACCTATCCTGTTCAAAACGATGTCACAAATGATTCTATATTTGTCAGTTAAAAAATGAAAGTAATGTTTTGCAAGTGTTATCTTTACTTATAAAATGATTTCCCCAAGTCGACAAAAGTTTGTCTCAAACTTTGCTGCTGAAAACTACTATGTAATGTAAAGCTGATACAATGGTGAAAGTGCCCAATTTATGGGTAGGTTTGTTCGTGGGAACTGACTGTAGCCATTCTACTGTCACCACAAAGCAAATAAAAGAAGTCGCACCTAGCAGTGTCATTTTTACTTGACCTATGAGGCTGGTGTGCCATTATGTATATAACCACAAGTCCAATAAATATAAGTATGAGATGCCTTATTAGGTAGCGTAGACGTTCCCATGGCCCATGTTATAAGAAATAGGGTGACATTGAATGTAACATGTGCTCAGGTTCACAACTTGTCTACATTATGCCAATCTAATTAAAATCAAATCTCAAAAACGCTCCCCGTGTTTTGTCTGTCACTATATTGAGATCTAACGCATCTAATCCCCCTATAATGTGGATTGGTTTCTTAAATTGACCAATCACAGAGCTGCTTCTCATTTCTGGTTTGTAAAAGCCGAAGATTTCCGCCGACATACCGAAGTTACCCGACTGCGTATTTTTACATGACCAACGGATACATGCATGTACAATCAACAAACACCTTGCAAATAATAAACATTGAGTGGAATTCGATTTTACCCGTTTACATGCGACTTACAACATTTACAGAGAACAGAGAAGAAAATCGGACAACTTCTGTTTTATTTGGATGAATTTGGTGTTTACCATGGCCCTGTGTTACCTGTGTTTTTATTGGACAACTGAAACTGTGACCTTTCCTGAACCCCAGTAAGCTTGAACTTATTGAACAGTTTTAGTAGAGTGATTGCCTTAGAACTCAATATAGCGACAAACAAAACACGGGGAGCGTTTTTTGAAATCTGATTTTAATTAAATTGATATAGGCCTAAGCTGCAGCATACGTATTTGTTTTCTTATGTTCTGTTGAAGGCATCTTGGTGGATGTCGCCACGTCAGACTGTTGTTTTTAATATATTCCGATTGACAAGGCTTATTGTTTAATCTATACTCCTAATTGCCTTAAACACCAAGCAAATAAATAATTGGTTATATCAATCAGTTTAATGGTGTCTCAAAAGTCTTAAATAAATATTTGAAACTTTTTTGATTACGTCGCTGCTTATTACGTTTCTGGAAACTAGAGATGCATGTTTGTAGATATATATTTATATAGTTATCCCACTATAATTTTATTGTTGAAAAGTTTGTTGAAAGCCATTAAAATGCTTGATGATTAAGGCTCATTATGATTCTTGCGGTGGGTGGTTGGAGGGAGCTTCATGTTGCCCTGGTGCTCTCAGAGCTGAAGGGGAACAGGAAGCCGATCTGTTTGT
>JAQQZZ010138436.1:2400-13324 GCA_030265115.1 Mopalia vespertina | reverse complement strand
AAAGCCACTGTCACAGGCCAGGGTGTTGAGACAAGACAGTACAACCACCTTGAAGTATTTCCTGTCATTAGTGGGCCAACACGCTTACCAAAAAGCCACTGTCACAGGCCAGGGTGTTGAGACAAGACAGTACAACCACCTTGAAGTATTTCCTGTCATTAGTGGGCCGACACGCTTACCAATAAGCCACTGCCACAGGCCAGGGTGCTGAGACAAGACAGTACAACCCCCTGGAGTATTTCCTGTCATTAGTGGGCCGACACGCTTACCAATAAGCCACTGTCACAGGCCAGGGTGCTGAGACAAGACAGTACAACCACCTTGGAGTATTTCCTGTCATAATAGCTGACACCCTTACCAATAAGCCACTGTCACAGGCCAGGGTGTTGAGACAAGACAGTACAACCACCTTGGAGTATTTCCTGTCATTAGTGGGCCGACACGCTTACCAATAAGCCACTGCCACAGGCCAGGGTGTTGAAACAAGACAGTACAACCACTTTGGAGTATTTCCTGTCATAAGTGGGCCAATACACATACCACTAGGCCAATGCCACAGGCCAGGGTGCTGAGACAAGACAGTACAACCACGTTGGAGTATTTCCTGTCATAAGTGGGCCAACACGCTTACCACTAAGCCACTGCCACAGGCCAGGGTGTTGAGACAAGACAGTACAACCACCTTGGAGTATTTCCTGTCATTAGTGGGCCAACACGCTTACCACTAAGCCACTTTAATGGGCCAGGGTGCTGAGACAAGACAGTACAACCACCTTGGAGTATTTCCTGACATAAGTGGGCCAACACGCTTACCACTCAGCCAATGCCACGGACCAGGGTGCTGAGACAAGACAGTACACCCCCCTTGGAGTATTTCCTGTCCTTCACAAAATATTATGATTTAAACAATTTAGGAAGACTTACATAGAGAGATTGTCCTCATCTTTGATATGATCGGGAGGAAAAAAAGCTTCACCAACACTCGAAGAGTTATAGTGAGGGCTGTGCAGCGGGGTGCGGGGGTCAGAAATCGTGTCTGCAATGCTCGGGTTGACGATCGGACGGAGGCGCCATCTGTTGCCAGAGAACAGCGAATCTCGACTTGTAACGGATGCCCAACTCTGTCTCCTGGTACCTGTAAACAGGAAAAGATTGAAAAGACTGAACACTCTGCATACATGTAAGGTCAATGTTTCAAAGTCTATGATAAAAATGATAATTAATAATATTTCAGTGTCCCAAAACAACCTTATTCAATGAATGGGCCTCCCCAAGGGCACACTGGGGCAGATAATTGAATGTCCATGATATGTCTAAAAAAAAATGCAGAGCCTTCTAATGCTCCACCAAGTATACACTATGCAACTGCGACTGTGATGTTTGATTACAACAAACTTTTTGCCAATAAGCTTACTCTACAAATAATGAGTCCGTCATTTTACCACTGGGATATAATAAAATGCTCCAAGGCTAATGTTACATTGCAAGACATTCAGTTAGTCACACAAGCATGCATCTTGTTTGGTCTGATTAAGGTTTAATACTGTACTTCAGGTTATTTCACTCACACTACTGTGTGCCAGCTCAATGGGTGAAGGAAATCACCCTAGACAACACTGGCAACGAACTAAGAGAAATAAAGAGCACTCACAGAACGCAAAAAGATTGGTTTCCTGTTCCCCTTTAGCTCTGAGAGCACCAGGGCAACAGGATCAGCCTGCATTTGATACTGTACTTAGGTTACTTTACTCATATGATGGCATGCCTATAAGTATACAAAAACATACATGACATTACTAAATTTTATAATAGGAACACAGGTTTATGCATATCAACTTATTATTTATCACTACACACAACATTTCCAAACAGTTACAACATTAATATTCTAAAACTATTGAAATTCGTAAGCTTACATATTTGATATCATTACCATAATGAAGTTGTATGAATACATGTTCATGGGTGGTACTATATCCACTGCATATAAAAAGGCACAACCTGGATCCAGCTAAATCAATAGGATATGGTCCGCTATATAGGGAAACCACAACCAAAACATGTCTACCAAAAAAACTGTGGAAATTAAAACATCCAAGAAATGTGTGTTATACCTGACACTGGGTGACAGAGCCAAACATGGGGATTCTACTGCTTTTGATAATTCAGGTCGATACTGTGACTGAACTAACAGATGAACACACGTACAGACATGATCTTAACAATACCCATTGCCAAACCAGGCTACGGTAACAAAACAGGTGTTTTTATGATCGAAACTGGGGCATCACTGAAAGGTTTCTAGCTCATACAGACATCACATGTAGTTGGCCTTACATTGAGAGATCTCACAAGCGGGAAGGGGGGAAATTCCCCTTGGGCATTTTTCTGAGGTGCTGCTAAAGAGGTTTCTCTAAATTTGGGGCCGCAAGAATAGTTGAGGGCAGGATTTGTCAGCTGCTGCCCGTAACGTACCAGAACGCAAGATTCCTGATAATCACTTTACCAGATACACTTAAAAAATCAATCTATAGTCACAACTAAATCTGTAACAAAGATTTTCAGGATATAAAATACTTTAATATATATTTATGACAAGCAAACTAGAAAGAATTAGTAGTTTTTTCTTAAATTGTGGTTTTCACTGTATTCATTTTACTTATGACTGTGTTGAGAAAATCAATAACAAACAGAATACGTAATAATTAATAAATAAAAGTTTGATAAATTAATAAAAAAAGGATTCAACACAAAATAATATCCTAGTTTATAATGAAAGCTATAATCAATATTTACATCGAACAGATTATGAAAATGAAATATCTAAATATATAACTGCATTATTGGGAAGGCCAGGACGACTGACAAGGAAACTTGATGATTAGCACCGAGCTTTATTGAATCTGTCACATTGTAGAATTAATAATGTATGTTCATGCAACAGTTTAGATTGTAGAATTAATAATGTATGTTCATGCAACAGTTTAGATTGTAGAATTAATAATGTATGTTCATGCAACAGTTCACATTGTAGAATTAATAATGTATGTTCATACAACAGTTTAGACTGTAGAATTAATAATGTATGTTCATACAACAGTTTAGATTGTAGAATTAATAATGTATGTTCATACAACAGTTTAGATTGTAGAATTAATAATGTATGTTCATACATCAGTTTAGATTGTAGAATTAATAATGTTCGTGAATCCAGTTAAACTGTGCACTACTGATAAAAAAGAACCTACTCAAACTGGCACTGAGCAAAGCCATACAAATTTGCCTAACTCATTACTAATTAAGATTTTATGCCCATCTGTGTGTATAATGGTTACAGCATTAAACTTAATTTCAGATCACTGCATATTTAGCAAATTTTTCTAAACCAAATTTTTTTTTTAAAAATTGATCTTAATTTTTTGTACTAAATAATGACATCTACACCTGTTAACCCATTCTATGTTTCTATTTCTGAGCTGATTTGATAAAGGTAACTTCTTTCATATGATTTCGTGGAAGCCCAATGGCTGAAGGGGTGTACCCTCTATGACAATGACAACTAACAAAAACAAGACAAAGCACAGGGCAAAAATCATGGGGCATTAGATTTGTTTGATAAAAGTTTAATGTTGTACTCAGGGGTATTTCACTTATATAACGGTGGATTGTCCACATCTCCCTCTGCCTTACTTAGTTATCAGATCTGCCTACCTTTAAAGAAACTAAAGTGTAAGAAAATTGTGTTTTTTTTTAATAAAGTGGGTACTTTTGTGTTACAATATTGCGCTGAATATTAATTTCTTTGTGTTTATGAAGGCGTAATGGTAAATTCAACATAAACTTTGTGTTCTAAATACATCAAAATATACCAAGTAGACAGGTCTGAAATACAGTGGAAAAATGTGAGGAAATCTGATAAAAGCCATACCTGTGATTAACAAAGTCACCCTCGTGTGATCAGCCATTAATTAGTATAAAGTACATCAATTTGTATTACAAAGCAGGATAACAGTGTTTGTCAGGTTGTTTCCAGTTGGTCACGATGGTCCAGGTAGATACCAAACATGAAAACATGATTGTTCACTCGTTATAATTAACCTCTTGCCAAATGACAAAGCTGACCAGTGACCAGTTGTGTACTCTGACAGATACGGATTTACATGTATATATTGAATAAATATAGAGAGAAAATTTGCTTGCCTTCACCGCGATTGGAACCTGGGACAACTGGGTTACAGGCCCAACACTCTATCGACTGAGCTACAGAGGATTTATTGTATTGAATATTGTATCATTCTTTTGGAAAAAAATTTACATTTGACTAATTGTTTTCAATCAAAATTAGTGCAAACAAAACATTTTGCTGAAAGAATGCTAGAAAAAAAATCAAACTAAGACTGAATATTTGTTATAACAGTACAGAATGCATAATTTGACAACTAATATGAATTCTAAAAATAATGATAAAAATCATGACTTTCGGACAAATGTTAGATTGTAAAAAGAATAACCTTACCTACATTATATACAACGATCAAATCCGTTAAGCTTTTTGATACATATTTCATACTCTGCATCTTATTAAACAAACCCACAATAATTGACAAAGATGAATCAGTCCTCCTTCCCTCCTTGAAATCTACCCACTTTTACATGTAGGTTTCTATTCTGGCATGTCCATTTCAAACATGTCAATTGCACAGATACATCAACTCTAAATGATTGAGCTTCAATATACTCCTTGATTCCATAACTGTCCTCGCACTGTTCACAAATCTCAACCCCGTTACTTTATAACCATTGGTATGTTTCATAGATTTCAGAGACATTAATATCAGAGGGTAATTTGATAAACATACATGTCCAGAGTTACTGATCCATAGGGAAACTTAACAGCCTATTACTGAATATCAGCGTGTGTCTTATGAACGCATTATCAGCTCAGAAGTGTCCCGGCTGAAACGTTGAATTCGTTCCACAGAGGGTATGAAAGCAAAACTGACTTGTGAAACATAAGTTTTCACGGGAAAAATCCATAAGGGAAATGAACAGCAAATTTTGAGAGGCATCAGGTGTTTCTATTCTAGCATTAAGCGTACAAAAGGCCTCTGAAGTATTGAGTTATCTGAGGTGAGAGCATGAATGCGGCGATCAAAATGTGTAGTCCCTGGAGCCACTGTTAATATCCATTGGGGAAACTAACTAGAAATGGTCACATGTTAGCAAATGAACACTTTCACTGTAAATGGTCCCATTGAGCTTCATGCTGTTCAACTAAAATATCGCAGGGTTCATTTCAATTCCACAAACAAAATCTTACATATGGGATGAAATTCATCATCCCACGCCAGGAAGTGTTTTTTAAAAATTCTCACAAAAACATTTTAGATCAAAATTCTCTTCAATTCTCCTTTCAATAGAGCCAAATAGAGGTGATGCCATAGAATTTGTGGGAGAGATCTACCTGTCAGGGAACGGTGGGAGAGATCTACATTCTACCTGTCAGGAAACTGTTTACTCTTAACAAATAAACAAATATAACACAATAGCAAATTGTTATTTGTGTGATAGTTAAAATCAGCTCAGGCAACATAGCATTTACAAGAACTTTGCATCCATAGAGAGACAGAGATCACTCTCATAAAACTGAGAGCTCTGTATTGCATACAGTCAATAGATCGGAGGTCTGGAAAACAGCTAACTTCATACATATCCTCGGCAAACGAGTCTCAACCAGCCTACTAGGACTGCTGTCAGGTAGGCCTAACCAGTGGTAGCATAATACGGACACCAGTTCTACTCCAATCATGAATTCATTTCTGACAAGAGACTGAAAGCACACTTTACTCTTTAAATGAATAACTTATGGTTATTGTTTATGCATGAGGAAACAAAACACAAAATTATTACACACTAGCAATTTGGTTAAATATAGTCTCTAAAAAGTCTTGTTTAACAGGCAATTGTTTTTTTTTTTAGTTTGCTCTTCGACTTCTAAAATATTACGAATTTTTCAACACATGTATAAAGTTATATTCCAAATCATCTTTATGTCTAACAATAATAAGTAAAATTAAAAAAAACAAACTCAACACAATAATTTTCAAATAAAATATAATTGGACTTCTTTTTTTGCAAATTGCTCTGTCAAAAGTCAATTGATGTACATTGTACCAGCTGACATCAACATAGTACATGAGTCAAAATATTAATCTAAAATATATGAATTTCTCGTATAAATAAATGCAAATCAAATTTATTTTATGTTACAAGTGTTCCATAATTAAAGTGCCCCCTCCCCGCTTGGATTGTATTGTATGTGTAATAATAGGTGAGGAGTAGGCATTTCGACAAGAACAGCACTGCATGAGGAAAATGATAGCAAAAAAAATTAAGAATTAACAATATAGCTGCAAGTGCTATAGAGAATCCTAAGCTACATGTACCATGGACATTCTAATATCTACAGATCCATAACTAAACTCCCAATAGACAGCTAAAGGTTAATTGTGTTCACAGTCTGTCTGGTAACTGATTGCTGAGCTAAAGAATTCATCTACCAACACATTTCTAAAAGCTTTGCCAATTTTTAAAATCTTTATAGATATATCAACAACTGAACTCCAGAAAAAATGGACAATTTGGACAGGCCAGTTGAGAAGACCAGACCTCGTCTAATGTAAGGATTTAAATGTACATATGTAACAGTGTTACTAAAGTCGGTCAAAAGGTATAGTCCTACCTAAATATTCAAACCCAAAATCTACAAGAAACTTTTGTAAAACAAAACAAACCCACACCAATTACTGAAGTTTGAATCAGGTTTGAATCCAACTACAAACTGATTAGCTTTGTACATTTAAGGGAATATAGAAGAGTATAGAAGAGTATAGAAGAGTATAGAAGAGTATAGAAGAGTATAGAAGAGTATAGAAGAGCTAAGATTAATAACTTACAAAATGGCTAGATAATTCACACAGTTATATCTTAGTATAAATATTTAATAAGAATAGAGTTAACCACACATGTATGTCCAGAATTGGGTCATGTACAGAATTAAAGAATAATGAAAAATTCATGTTTGGTCAACTGATAACAGCCTAAAGCTCAGTTGAAAGATTCAAAACAATAATCAAGAAGAAATCAAGGTGGGTAATTTGGACAGAGAAAGGTCTTCTGGTGTTTGAATAAATCTGAAAACGGTCATCCTGAAATACTTCATTTCCGGAATACCTTGAAAATGTAGCCCCAAGTGTAAAGTGTATGTATCCACGACTAAAATCCTCAACGGTAAATTTATAAAGCATATTGTGATCAGATTTCATCCACTAAGTGGCCACAGAAGTATTGAATTCATTGGATTCAGTGTTCATGTCAGAAATGGTTTGTTCCACTTAAAACGTTTGAGCACGCGACCGGCTCCCAATAGAGTTGAGAAGTAAGAACACGATTTTGCTTTAGTTAATAGATTCTGTAAATTAACTAGATGTAAAGCAGACTCACACAAGAGACATCAACATTTCTGCTGACATTTAATCTTTATAATGGTATTCATAAATTATTCACTTTCATCGTCATATTGGGCTCTTTATTTCTCACATACAATTGGGATTTTATAACAAAAAGCTAAACTTAAATCAAAAACAAAACCAACTGGCACGGCTGAGATGGATTAACAATAGTACTAAACTGTCTCCTCAGAAACAAAACCAACTGGCATGGCTGAGATGGATAAACAATAGTACTAAACTGTCTCCTCAGAAACACACAGCCAAAATTGTAAAATCTACAAATCTTAGACTAAAATCCATGGAGAAACTTTTGTTCCTTATCTGAGTACATTATACAGATATATTACACATTATAGTACTCAAGTCCTTCTCTATACGGACTGACTGATCGATCGATTGATTCTACGCTGTGCTCAAGGGTATTTCACTTATATGATGGTGGTGTGTTCCAACAGTTATTGGCTCTAGCACAACATCTTGTAAGGGCAATAAATAATTTAACACAACAGTTGTCCAATGTAGGATTGGTTGGCCATGACATGCTCAAGGGTGCTCCTTTATATGATGGTCGACCAATTGCAGCATCAGGAGAAACTATTGGTTAAAGCAAAACTTTCCTCTGAATCAGACAACTTGTAACTTTAGTTCATTAATTTCTATTTCTTTGAAATACCAGTTTGCAGGTTAATATATTCTTAACCCATAATCAATATCTGGTTTGCTACATATTTATCACATACTTTCTACGTACATGGTCAGTACCTTATCTCCAGATGTCTGAAGGTTACTCATAACAACTGGAGATTAAGATCTATTTAGAAACTTGTCTCTGGGAGTTTATCTAGAATATGAGATGATTCATCTTTGTCAGCTCACTTACTTTTTAGAAATATATACCGGGAGTGGCAGTATATTCCAATAATGGACATTAGAACAACTACAAAATCATCAAGTGTTTCCCTATGTTGTAAAACTTGCCAAGACAGCATCACTGGGCACCTAACAAACTGTCCTTTAATAGCCTGCATAATCTCTCTTCTATAGAAAGTCAGAAATTATAACCCAATTATAAAATAAACTTATCCAGGACTTAAATCCTAGGGAATGTAATAGTAAAGTGTGAATGTTAATGTGTTTACAATCGCCTGAGAAGTAGTGACAGATGTAAGGTCTGTTAAATTCACGATTCTATTTAATGTTAATTGTCAGAAATGGTTTCTTTCGGTTAAAACATTTGGGCACGCAACAGGTGCCTGAAGCAAGTGAGAATTAATTAGACGAATGTCCACAGGCTTTGTTTAATAGCTTTTTAGAACCATGCAACAGAAAATTTGCAGTTATCAATTATGCAGTTTCGATTATTCTATAAATGCACTTTTTGCTCATTTATAATTATTAAGCAAAAATTCATTTTAACAGTTTCAATTTTCGATAAAACTTCTTTTTGATAAAAGATATTTTATTTGTTTCATATTTCAGTGATTTTCAATTATTGAAAAATATATATAAAAAAATGTGTTAACCTGTTTATCTTTTTTTTCTATAATTATAAAGCATAAAGCATTTTTATGCCATTTCTATTATTATATAGATCTTTTTGTTAATTGTTTGTATAATTTTTAAGCAAAAATTTAATTTTCACAGTTTCAATTATTCTATAAAATTAAGACATTTTATTTATTTCATTTTTTAGAGACTTTTAATTATCGAAAAAAGACATTAAAAATTTGTTAGCCTGTTTATTTTTTTATATAATTAGAAAGCAAAAAATCATTTTCAAGCAGTTTCTATTATTCTATACATGTAGATCTTTTTGTTAAAACAGGCCTGTGCTGTTGGGGAGAACGGTCAGAACGGGGTTTCCCCATGGTTATGCAAACTTAATTTAGGAAGACCTATTTATAGGTTTCCCAAATTGTTTGCTGTCTTTGTCTAAATTTGCATTTTGCTACTGATTTTGACCAATTTGAATATATGAACTATGCAAAAGCTTTTTTAAATACAGGTGGGTTTTTTTCTTTCTTAGCAGCATCTAGTCACATAAACTCTCTACTAACTTAAACCTGCTAATTATATCAGGAACACGCACAGAACATTCAATATTTAATATTACATCACAATTTCTAGAGGCTTTTGGAAATAAAGATCATCTATGCTCGTAATGCTATAAAGTAAAGAATTTAAAACAAAAAAGTCACCAAGCCATAAATAAACCCAATTACCGCCAGAGGCAACTTTATTCTCTCAACATATGGTCAGACAAACTTTCAAGATAATAGAGACTTGGAAGATATCAGAGCATCCATCTTGATTCTGTCTGAACAGAAAGTAAAAGTGGCACGTAAGCTTTATTCAATATGCCAGCTTTGACAGACCTGTGCTCGTAAAATCAGGACAAAAAGTCAACACTGACATTGTTTGGAAGGAAGAAAATCCATCTTTATCAAATCGTGCTGATGGAATGGAAACAAAGTAAGATAGGCCCATAATATGTCTCTTTGTATTCTTAGGTTGTATACGGATTAGCAGAAATCTGTCTCCTAATATTTACTCAATCAAAATAATTCCTCGAGAACTTTGCTTGCATATTATTAGTTATTGACGTTTGTTAAAGGGTATACACGTTTTTATGACCGTCTTAAAAAATCCATACACCCTGAGAAAAACGTCTATAGGGAATTCGTTATCTGTCAAGCCTCAGTGTGTACAATTTTATTCACTTTAAACAGTTAGAAAATAGGTTTAGCCTCGAGACAATCCTTGCTTGCGTTTTGAGTTACCTTCCCTGAATGATGACAACAGCTGCCAGGGTTTCAGCCACAAAGAAACGACCAATGATGGTGCACAAATGGGCAACCAAAACAACCATTCCAATATTTGAATGTCTTTAAAATGACTGCAGGTGTGAAACAAATATGTATTGAACTATGTTAGTGTACAACAAATATCAATTTCTACAGTAAGTTTTATTAAATTTAGATTGATTGATACTGTTGGAAAGTTATTTTTCCTAGGGCTAAATAAAGACAGCATTGCTACTTTTCACACAAACTGCTTTTATCCAGAGGGCTTATTAAATTTAGAAACCAAATTGGAACAGAAGATGGCCATCTGTGTTTTTATATTACCTGTGAAATCTTGGGACATGAGAAATCTCACGAGGTTTACATCTGTGTTTTTATATCACCTGTGAAATCTTGGGACATGAGAAATCTCACGAGGCTTACATCTGTGTTTTTATATTACCTGTGAAATCTTGGGACATGAGAAATCTCCAAGGTTTACATCTGTGTTTTTATATTTCCTGTGAAATCTTGGGACATGAGAAATCTCACGAGGTTTACATCTGTGTTTTTATATTTCCTGTGAAATCTTGGGACATGAGAAATCTCACGAGGTTTACATCTGTGTTT
>JAQQZZ010138425.1:0-13324 GCA_030265115.1 Mopalia vespertina | reverse complement strand
TAATTACTCCAGCCCTGTGATTGGCTAGTAAAGAATGATATGTTTCGGTTTGTCTTCATCACGTTTCCTGTATACTTAATACACGACAAAATCGTTATATGACGTTTACGGTGTGCTATGTTACGTGATAAAAACCTAATCTTACACGTCACATAATTTGAGGACACGTCATTTGGAACAACATACATGACAGAAAATTTCTGACGCATGCACGATAAAAAAATTTATCGTGAAATAATAAATAAAAAAAGTTTTTCTTTGAAATGAGGCGATTTGATTGGCTGGTTTAACACCTAGTCAGTTTTAAACACTCACGTCATATAGTGTCGACTTAAGATGCACTTGGCCCACCATACTAGAACGCCGTCATATGAGTGAAATAAGTTCTGCGTTAAACCCCAACCAAACAAGAATTTCAAAAGAGTTATATTGATGCTCTTAGTTTATGGGGCCATGCCAAATATGTCAGCGTAATCTGCCATAAGATGTAGTATATATTTATTTCGAAGAACTCCATTATCATAATCTTAAGCTGGGCTGTTTTGAATAATAAACCACAGCTGTCCATTTACTAGCAAATATTTCGTACTCCATGATTCAAATCATGTGTTTCTCCGGAAATGAGATTGGTGATTACGTGGTTTGAATATCGCCTTCACAGCATATGTCTAACAACAGTTCTGTGTTGGTAGACATAGCTCCACCTGATCGCCAGTTCTCACTTGATTTGAACCATCTCCGTCTTTGGCATGGGACAATACCGACTCGTCGTAAAGTTTCATTGCTATATTCGATTATGTGTGCGGTCGTCAGTAAACATACACTAGAGATGAGCACCCGATTTCCTTTTTTGAAGCTAATTCAGAAAACTGGAATCGGTTTCGAGTAAATTGTTGTTCATCGGTTGCAAACTTTTGTGACATGGAACTGTAGACTATGATGATGTTCCGCTGTAGAATAACGCAATTTTTATAATAATATAATAAAAATCTACCAAAACCATTTAACATTTGTATAGGCGAATCCCTTGGTTAGAACATGAAGTTTAGTACAAATGATAAAGTCCATCTTGTATACTCGACCGGAAGCGGATATGCCGTGTAAATGAATCGCATGTATCATCGATGCATTGTTGTTGTTTTCGTTGTTTTGAGAGATTCGTCACACAATTATCGCCAAGTCATTTCAAATTTATTAGAGAGAGGGAGAGAGACAAGTAGTTTGTTTGTTTGGGATTTAAGGTCATTTCACTCCCATGGCGGCGTGCCAGCCCATTGGGTGAAAGACACCACCCATGACGTCACTGGCAACAATCAAAGACAGAAAAAATAGAGGAATAAATACAAAGACATCCAAACAGATCGGCTTCATGATGCCCATTGGTTCTGATAGCATCAGGGCAACATAAAGTTCATTCGCAACCCTCCGCGAGACAAAAAGTGTTCCAAAGGTGTTAGTCATGTGTAAAACAAGCCCAATTGGAAAGTATTCCCATCTCAGTTATCAACCAGTTGATTCCAACTTTCATTTTATCTCAGCAGTACAAACAAATAGTTACTTAACAATGACTTCAGCTGTATAGCGACTGGCCCACGTCATGCAGCATTTATACCGTGTGGCCACTGTTTCGACCAAAACACAGAATAATTAAATTCCATATAAAAGCGGTAGCTCTTGCAATAAGTTCTGAAACTTCTGGATACACAGACAGTAAGTGATGTCAGGGTTTCAACTGTATGATACTGGTTGTCGGAAACAATGTTCGATTAGTATCTGATGTGTCATTTAAATAGAGTGTTATTCAAAAAGCCCCAAATACCAGTACTGTTGATTAGGGGTGTTTGTGACGCTGGTGAGTACACAAGTGCAGCTGGTTTTAGCGGTTAAATTATGTCCCCCCATCAGTAGATGAAACTGGGAGTAAGGGGATGATAGTATCCGTTACATGGCACAAATTGATTGGTCTACGTGTTCCATTTATCTTGGAGTGAGCAGAATAAACCGTCATGTTTGATCCTCCAAAACTGGATCACCATAGTAATCGGGATTATTTTACATAACCCTAAAGGCAAAATTATTAATGATCTGAAATGGTTTACAGCGGGGGATTGAGGAAGCGTGGCACAGATTTGTCTATACAGTGCAATTTATACATTACCCTGAAGGTGATGATTGTTCAAACAAGTAGTTAAGTAGGCATTGGAGTTATTACAAATACTAGAGATGACAGATCTTCAAATTACGCACGATGATATAAAACCTTAGATGAAAGACAGAGAAGGCGAAGCTTGGAATTTGTTTCTTTGTTGCCCGCGCGTTTCATATAAGTTAAAGCCAGGTTTGTGTCATTTTGCAATTTGGGTAATTGGCAAATTCTCTGACCGGAAGCCTTACACAGCCCAAGTTATCACTATTTTTGTTCTTTACATTTTATCATTCGCAGGCTTCACCCGTTTCTATAGTTGTAAGTATTGTCCATGCTATTTTTACGTGCCTGCTACTGAATATTGTATAAGGATGCATCGTGGGTTAATTACGTTATAAGGGATTATGACGTAATGTAATTATCCCGTGATCCAAGTTTCCATGTCATCTCGTGTACAGTGATCACATCGTACCCAATACAGTAATTAAGTGCAAGTCCAGATATACTATTCGTCATACAATTTGTTGTATATCATATGCCCCTTATTGATTTTGTGGGCAAAATAGTAACAATATAAACCAGTTATAGGATTCATATTGTCTACACAAGCTACTGTCTACCAAGGACTGATTATACCGTGAGCTTATTTTGTCGAAGTTTCATGAAACTGAATATATCATCAAGGTAAGTTATTTTACCAGTTACAGTTCAATTGCACCTTCTAACAGCAGCCTTTTAGCAAATCAGCAACACCTGTTTATCCAGTTAGCTGCATATACAGCGTGCACTGATGTGATACTGCAGACGAGTGCTTTTTCCGTTGGATGCTGTGGCTTTGTTTGTTACTATTGGCTGTTTCTATCAAAAACAGCACTAAGACTTAAAGGTTCGATTTAGAGCTCCTTACGAACTGACCATATGTGTGGATCCATATACATTGTGCTGTTTAAAAATCTTCTCACAAAAGTTGCTGTATCGCAAAGTCCCTCGTCTTTCGAAATCATGTTTTTTGTTTACTCTGACATGTATCGGTTTCTTGTACACGGATTGGTTGATCATTTTTCTGTACCATTCTGAGCTGGATGCACATATATCTACAAAGTGACTAAGATTTCTTCACGATTAACTTGTGAATGTGAAGCTTACTCTTTACCATGGCATTCTTGGCTGTGACACAAATTCTCGCCTGTATGAATAAGGTGCATAGTGATGAAGGAGATTAAGGGTATTTACAAACTGCTATATTCAGTTTAGAATGACATGTGGAGTATTTCTGCAATCAGTCTATATAAGTGTTTCATATATAGCATATTATTCCTACTAATCTGTGTAATCAACATTAACATTTGAAAGTGTATCCCCAACAGCCATGTTTAATGAGGTTATTCTAGAAGCCTTAAATTACTCATGTGTCTAGTCTGGGAATTAATATATTAAATATATGTCACAAATCAATATTGGGTGATCGAAGTGGATTTATGCCAATTATTTATTACTCAAACGCATTTGAATGACACTTAAATGAGAAAATATTAATATTTGGTGCAATCTTAGATTTATATAGATTAAATAATTTATTAAAATGTCATTCATACTTTCAAAAGTACAAACGCTTATCAAAAATATTCATTTTTCTATTTTATTTAATCAAATATGTCATCCAAAGGCTGATAAATGACCTAATATTGAATTTTGGTGGCCATATTGGATTTATTCAAATTAGGCATATTTCCTATGCAAGGATTTCTAAGGACTTTTAGTTTGTTGTTCTGGGGACCACATAGAAATGCATTGTGGCAAAATAAACTCCTGCTCACACTCTATTTTGCTTGGTCAACACTAGGATGCCTATTGCCCGGCTTGTAATCGCTAGTTCGAGGCTTGAGTGGTTGGTCCAATCAGTCCATGACGTCACTGATTCGATCTCCTGAACCAATATTTCACGACGGTAGCCTATTAGCGGGAACGAATCAATCTCTCAATCGATTAATGCATCTAAAGCTGCTTTGACACTTCTTCGATTTATTATTAAAAAAATATCACAACACATTTAATCTTCCGTTATCCTTAGCTTGTGCCTAAGATCCAATTCAATAACAGTCTCCTTTGACATATATATGCGTACTGATAGTATCCCTGGATATAATAGTAGCCAGGTGTCGGCTTTCTTTGATGTCTCTCTCATTAAGTCCATTTTACCTGATTATCCCTTCTGTAATACGATTGTGATCCTCTCTGTGTCGTTACCTTTTGTTGTACCTATACACTTGGCAAAATTTCTTCGTCGAATAAATCTCACATGTTCAGTCCATAGTATGGAAATACGACCTATATATTTTTACGTTTGATGAAAGTAAATCCTTTAAATCGATAACACGTTGCTCTACACAATTTACCTACAATATATGTTTTCATTGTCTCCTCTGAAAGTTGCTGTCGAATCTCAATCCCCTTTCCTGGAGTCACCATTCAGGGCACTTTATCCATTGTGCTCATTATTTCATTGTACACTTTTATATAGTATATATATTACTAAATCAATGGGCTATATGGTTTTCTTAGGAGCTAGATAAGGTCCGGTTTAAAATCTCTTCCGACATTGATTAAAACCTCATTTCTCTTTAAAGACTAACCCGATTCAAATCCAAGGTGGTCCTTAAAAGACATTTGCTTTGATCTGTAAACTTAAGCCCTGGAGAGGTTTTATATTGCTCGTAATACGAGAATGTATTATCGAATACAAAAAGTAGTACAGATTAACGCTTGTTAAAATGGTTGAGAGCCTTCTACAGAAAATGTAAGAAATTACTTGTATAAGTCTGACATAACGGTCTTAAAGAGAGTTTCAAGACAGCAGATTCGGGTTCCGTTGTGGAGTAACGCCATCATCACTCTTCATGTTACGGCATACAAGGCCTTATCAAGTTTAGCTGCCAGGGGCCGGTTTCGCTAAGAGATCCTAGCGTACCGGAACGTTACATTTGCCATGGCGACACAATGTCTTCACTACTGGTCGTCATGGTGTTTACACTTTACATAAGCTGCGTAAAACGGGCCCGTTAACGAGGCGTGCGTTCGTCAAACGTAACCCTCATGACCACCAGCAGCAGAGGCATTGCGTCCTCAATACAGTTAAAGTGAACTTAAATTAGATTCCCAGAAATCAGTATGTGCCATCGTCAAACATGTTTCCACTTAATATACTCGTTCCTTTGTTTGGTGTAGTTTTCATCAGTGGTAAACGTTAGCGAGAAAATGTACAGTGTAAACCTCTAGGAAACGTAACCGGCCTTTGCTTTACAATAGAACAATGTCATCTGACGGTTTAGGCGTCTACAGAATAAATGCCATATCCCACGCTCCAACGTGCAACAAGACTATTGTTGATCGGCACCGATAGACATCATGCAACGTCATGTTTTCGTACTCATACATTTCGCCAAATGCGGTCAACCATGGGACACGATGTCAACTATGGTTGTTTTTAGATGGTCAACGGAATTTTGCTTCACGGTTGTTGCGGAAAAACATTGACCACCGTAACAACTGCCTGTGGGAGTTGTATTCAACGTTTGTCGTTGTATGTGATGACTGCAACTTGTTTATTCATACTTATGAGGGCCATAATAAGCTCTCATTTCGGTACCATGCCCCTACGACAACCGAGACCAACTTGGGACCATGAACCAATTATCATATCATATGAGTTTTGTTTGTTATATGAAAGTTTAAACAGAAGCTGCCACACCAGACCATTTGGTTAACACAAATTAAAATATTGTTAACACACCGTTCTGTTCACTTTTATTTTGTGAAGAGTCGTATTATTTTTTGACATTACGTCATAAGTCGTTACACCTTGATGGTACTGTCGCACTACTACCGCCCTATGTCTTGACAAACGTTTTGGGTAGATTACTCATTATAACCAAAATAGAGAGAAAGGGGTTTGTGCCACGGATGTGTTTATAAATTCTACACATTCTTATCATTATATTTCGCGGTGTGTTGGTCTAAAATAGATGTAGGATACAGTCTACCTGCTAATGAACGGCAGGTGTTTGTCCCCTGTTGTGCTGTCTATGCGTACATAGACATACTGGTTTCTGGCTACTACACAAACCATGGCAACTAAAGATAATGTACAATTCTGCATAAACACTTAGGTTTACCACATTAAATTGGCACGTGTTGTTCCATCTAATTAACTGTAGGTACTTGAACTTGATAACCTGGTCTGGTTTCATATAAACGTTATAAAGATTTTAACAAAAACATTCAAGAAATTCATGCAATATAATAAAATCATAATATATTATAATATACAATATAGTATATTACACGGTGACTGTTCCATTATTCGAACTATTGTATATAGTGATTTAATTGTATACTCGCTACTTGTAGACACCTGCTGGATTAAATTGGTCTTTGTACTGAATACCATAATCTGTACATGGACTCCATGTATGAAATAAAGTTATTATTATAACGCGACAGGCTGGTTTGAATTATTTACTATATCGAAATCCATTTTAAAAAAGGAATATGCAGTGATACAGATTGATTCAATCGTTTGCCAACACACTAATTGAAAAGTTTTTCCAATTGATGACATTCAGAAAATAAAGTTACGGCTGCAATAATGAAAGCCTTCCTGAGATAAGGTAATTAATCCAACCATTCAAAGAAACAATGTACCCTAATTGGTAATATTTTCATTTTATATGATTTAACTTTTTTTTTTATCTGTATGGCTAATGGTTCTTGTTTCTTTTTAATTGCAGCTGATGTTGAGGTAAGCACGTGATGATGTGGGTCGCTTTCTTTCTGGCTGTTCCAGTCATTTTAACACAAACATCTGGTTTCGTTATCCGAGGTGGTGATCTGGCTGATGACGACCTGATCACTGACGAAAGTAGTTTATCCGATGCTCTCCGCGTCTTAGAGAGAGAAAAAAGACGTTTGGATGACGAAGCAACGTATAGAGATTTTGGACCAGGCTTTTACGACAACTGGAGTAATGACGACGAATCCGACAGCAGAGATGATGACGACGAGCGTTTCGAATTAGAATCCACGGATAATGAAGATATTTCTCGTGACATTGCCAATTACCTTGCAACAATACTTAAAGATAGGCCGGATGGTTACAACATACCAGAAAGTTCCTTGCAAGATGAATTGGCTAGAGAAAGGGAAGAAGAATATCCAGCCCAAGAGTTTAAACCAGAACAAGTCTCCATTGATGAGTTGAAGGATATTTTCAATGCAGAAGACAACACTTATAAAATGAACAAATTATCAGAGAGAAAAAAGAAAACACCTGAAGTTGAAGATTCATTATTAGGGGATAGGGAACGACTTCGAGAAAGAATCGAAGCAGAGAAACAAAAAAGTAAGTCGAAAAAAAGTGCACCGCATAGTTCAATCGACCTTGAAAATTTAAGTCGACCTCAAATACAAGAGCTTTTAAACGAGGTTGACAAGCTTCAGAAGCAAGAAGTCTTAAGTCGCCAAAATGAGAAGGATAACAGCAAAGACGTTGTTAAAATTTCTGAAATCGTTCAGGAGGAAGACGACGGTGAACCCGTAACTGAAGAAGAACTTGAAGAAGTCTTCAGCGAAAATTCTGATGACAATTTAACTAACAATAACGAAGGTGGTGATGACAATGTTGACGACGAAGACTTGCTAGGCGATGACAATCCGTTCTTGGAGGAACAAAATGGTGACGACGCAGGTAAAGAGTGGATATCAGATGGTGCTTCTGAAACACCCGACTCCAGAATTAAACGGTTAGCAAAACGCGATTACAGAAAAAGATCTGATGAAGGTGTGAACTCCAATTACGCCATGACGATTTCACGTCTCTTAGATATCATTGGAAAATTACGCCTACAAAACCTTTTGGAAAACAAAGAAATTGACAGTTTAGCCGATGCTTTGGACATTGCCACGAACTCACAAGCCAAACAGTCTTTGGGTCAACTGCCCCAGGAGTTGAAATCACTACAGCGTGCTATAAAAATAGAAGAATCACTACAGGGGGAAACCAGCGAACTATCAGACGATGATAAAAAATTCCTTCATGACGTCATTGAGCAATTAGTCACTGAAGAAAATGGAGTAGAGGACGATGACTACTTGAGCAACACTGAAGACACGGCGAAACGAAGCGATGATCTGGATGATGAAGAAGATATTGATGATATTGATGATAGCGGTAAATGGTATGAAGCACCAATCGTTAGCCACAGTACCGTTGAAGCCGATGATGATGACGTGGAATCGTATGGGTATAAAGCCGATGACGAAAAACAAAACCAAGGTATGTCAAGTGATGTTACTAAAATCTGGTTTAGACAACTGTAAAATTGTAAAGCCTTTGATAACATAATGTTGATTCAAATTTGATCGGCCCATAGTTCCATTGATTGATTGATAGGTGTATCGATGGAAGGATTGATTACTTGATTCATTGTTCGTGCGATCGATCGAGCAGTCAGTCAGTTGTTTGCTTAACTGGTGTTCAATGGTACTTCACTAACTAATATATGTCGACTAATGTTCGTTCTATAGCACAACCCTTAAAGTGAAGAGTTTTGTTTTGCTGGGAAATTAAGAGTCCTCCAATGTGTATAAAATATTAACAAGCATTTCCAGCTCGCAATAAACTGTCCTTACCGAGATGACTACAAACACTGATAATTTTTGCAACACACACATTTAGTGTACAGACTTCCACAGCAGGTGTCATTTTACCATACGATATCGATGGCAAAATGTGTTTCCCATCGGTACTGATTTGTCTTTAAACCAAGTTGGAAGCCCTAATGTTTTTCGGGGTTAAATGTTAAAGAACATGATCCTATGAGCTCTCTCGCTTCACCTGATTGGTACTGCATTGACTTGTTTGATTGGTATTTGACACCACACTTAAGGTTATTGTTCTTCTATACCAGCCCAATGAGGTGTCAGAAACCATAATCCACGCCGCTGGCAACACACTTGCCGTCGGTCCACCCCGTAACCATATGTTCTTATTTGCTAATCTATTTCTGTTTAACCACGTATGTATAGGTAAATTTGTGTTTTCTAGTTTATTTTCCGACAACCTTGTTTGTTGGTTGACATGTAACTCCGTGTTTAATTTCCTCATTCCTGTTATTTTATTGTGATTCAGATGCTACAGAAACCTTAAAGGATTTACTCGATCAATACCGAGCAGAGGAAATTTTAGCAAACATGCCCACTGATGGCGAAGACACGGATGAAGGTAAGGCTAGAACGCTAATCTTAGCTATATTTAGGAAGGTTTTATAGTTCGAGAATTTTAGTTATTTTTTATCTATTATTATATCAGCTTCAACATTTACTTCTGTCTTACCACATTATTATTATGATGTGTTAATGTTTTAGAACACCTCCAATCCTAATTAATTGTTACCATGGTTGAAGATGGTAATCCCAAATTTTGTTAGATTCACGTGGATTTGACTTGAATATTATCATCAGTTTTCTTTGCGTTGTGAGGAAAATATTCGTACAAACGATGGCAGGTGATTCTTCTTATTTGTCGAATGTTTTGCACTTTGTCTGTTCGAATCACGAGGGCATTTGCTAAAAATCGTACCAGGAGAATGCACCTTTAAGAGGTCCCTGGTTATAAGTTCACACAAATTACACGTAGCTGCTGAATTGATGCTGAATATCTATAATGATACACAGTGAATTTAGTTTTCTTTACGAAAATTGTCCCTTTTGCGTACAGTTTAAACTTTGTGTTCTTATTGTGCTCTCCGTAAACATAGTTTATAGATGTAGAGAAAGAAACTGACCGAGGTACCAACCAGGGCCAACCTTCAGGTTCCCTTACACACCAGCAAGTCAAGCGAGGATGGACATAATACCTGTTTATGTTGCATAATTATTGCGTAATTAAATACACCCTCCACAGAAACCAGCCGCCTAAGACGTGCTCTGTTGAGCCAAATGTCAGTATGTGAAAACCGAGGTTATAAAACAATTGAGAATGCTTTCTGTGTTCAGTCGAACACGAATTTTAAGCAAGGTCCGGACCCTGCTCTAGATTGTCACTCAACGGGACTGCAAATTTGTTTTAAGAGTTAAGATGGTTGCAAATGGCTTTTTACATACCTTTTCGCTTTGAATTTGACAATCGGACGTTTATACTTAATGGTCAACACATTTTATCAGTGACAAACAAAATCCCCTCGAAGCAGCCGACAAAATGATATAGATTTAACAGAAATGTACTTGTGTGTTTTTAGTTCAGAACGAGATGGATGATGAAGAGGATGATCTGCTCCCGGTTGAAGATTTGACAGAGGACGAGGAAGAACGCAGTCAAGCCCCTTCTTATTCTGGTAAGCTTGTTACTCATGCAGCTCTACTAATCTCATTAAAATCAAACCAAAATTGATTGATAATTGTTGGAAAACACCGCCGACTTATAAGTGAAATACCCTTCACCACCGCGGAAAAATGCAAATCAATCAATCAAGCAAATTGAATTAATGTCAACAGACAAACATACAGCACATTTTCGGAGCTATAGAGTGCATTTGGTATTACACCAAATAAATTAGTGTATTAAGTCGAGTATCCGTTGAACTGAAAAAAGATGCTTAATTTTTTCGAAATTCTGTTCAGAACGATTTTTTTTAAATCATCAGGAGTCAAAATGAATTCAATACATTTCTTCGGAGTTATTGCAATACTTTACAATAATGTGCAGCTTGAGGGTGTTTGTTAAGTTGTTTAATTCTTGAGGTGCATTGTCTGGCGAATTCCTTTACACTCCTGGGCAGCAAGGTCAAACCGACATGTTAGAATAAAATTAATTCCGTTTTTGTTACCAAGCGAACCGAGGTAGCTTATTGGTGTCCTCCGAGCTTATTTAAGACAACGCTTAAAGATATATTACGGCGTTTATAGCAAGAGCGCTTTTTTTTTAATTACTTAAATTGTTGGACATAACGAGAAAAATAATAACCGGCCATTGTAAAGCATGAAGTTTTATTAAAGCCAGCTTGTTTGCATTTTATTGCTTATATGGATGTAAACTTCTGAACATGCCAGGACTTTGAATTGTATCGATTGTCGTGGTTTGCCTTCGGTGAAGTCCATCTTATCTGGTTTAACAAGCTTCATCCACCTCTGCTGTCACTAAGCCCCATTGTGTGTACAAGATGTGAACTAGAAGATGTCATTTCTGCATGGTCAATGGATGATTACTTATGTATACAGTGCTGAGGAGGTAGCATCGAGAAAACATGGAATTAGTGAACATTCGTTTTCTCTGACATACAAGTCTGCATGCCGTGCGATGTATGTTTGTTTCATTAGGGTTTAAAGCCTTACATTAGGCTATTTCTCTCATATCACGGCGTGTCAGCCCGCTGGGTGAAAGAAACCGCCCTCGACGCCATTGCCAACAAACAAAGACAAGAGAGGACAATCACTGGACGCAAAACACGGACATAACAAACAGGATGGCTTCATGTTTCCCCTTAGCTCCGAGAGTACCAGGGTAACATGAAGCTTCGTCAGTGTCGTCAGCCAGTGCAAGGAATAATTACCGACATAAATGTTGCAAAAGTAGGGCTACACATATACAAGATTTATAACAGACTTCTTATATTTTTTTAATCGCTTGTGTTATGCTTTCTTTGCTTCTCGAAATTACCCCGGGATCCTCTGACTAAGGCCGTCTCTTTAACGCGTAACAATCTTATATTTATATGACACTTGAGGAAGATTATTTTTACAACAACGTAAGCAAAACCTTTCCCATTTTATAGTTGTGGAAGACACTGCCGTCATAGTAATGTATTTTCCTTTACCGCTGCGTTAAACGTCAATCAATATAACTTGGGTGGCGCCATTTAGTGTATAAATTAGCTCTTTTTTCAAAGACTGCAGACACGACGGAGTTGTTAAAACCATGTTTCCCATCGGGTTTCCACAGAATACCAAAACTGCAAATCAGTTATGTTTGTAACTTCAAATTGCTACAAAAAACTACAAACAGATCGGCTTTTTAATGCCTCTTAGTTCGAAGTACCAGGGCGACAAGAAGTTCCGATCCAACCATCGAAGACGTGACTGCTGCGAGGCAAAGTCCAACTTGATATAAATCTGCTAAGATTTCGATTATGTGTTTCACAGGCGACCTAAATGTTTCTAAATTTATAGAAAAAGATACTGTTGTTAGTGGTTACTTTCCTGGAAGCTAAAGTTATTGTGATTTTTTTTTTCTTTGAATTCTTGCACTCATTTGGCGGTCGTGTTCGATTAAGCTACATTGGTCAAGAACTGTGTTTTGATTATGCAAAATGCGTACATAAGGTTTTTCGTTGTGTCCTCACCTTTCAGTTCTGCTAGAGATCAGTTAATCGTAGACCTAGTTTCGGAAAGTATTGATCAAACATACTTTCTCCGGCGAAAATTGTAACGACATATATAGTCTGTCTGTTTGTATGTATATGTTCGATTGGGGTTTGATGAGCATTTCAATGATATATTTCACATTACGTAAATATAAAATGGGATCCACTTTTTTTTCAACAGTATATCCAAGAACTGTTGAAAAAAAAGTGGATCCCATTTTATATCTACGTAATGCACAAAGCCAAAAACAGTAACAGTGCTAAATCAACTGTTCTCAGCATTTTTCTCGCAGTTCTAAGAAGCAAGTCAAGAAGGTGTCTATATTGGTCCCCCTATTTGAATTCTATACGCACCGTATACTAAAATGTTATGTATAAAATAATTGAGTTGTCACCATGTTCTCTTCCCCAGAACAAACTAGTCCATTGTGATACACTCGTTTCATTTGCATAGATGTTGTTCCCAGCTTGCTAATCATGCCATCTTTCTTCATGTAGACGCCTTGGGGAGACTATTTCGGGACGAGGTCGTGGACGAGGCGACTCAGGAGGAGATAGCACAAGCTTTAGCTCAATTCTCCCATAATGTAGAACCCTGGCAGAGACGAGAGCTGGAGAACAGAATCCGGGATTATGGTAAGCTTGCTGACGGCTCAGCAGAGGGGAATATATAGGCAGATTTGTTCCGAAGACGTGACTGCTGCGAGGCAAAGTCCAACTTGATATAAATCTGCTAAGATTTCGATTATGTGTTTCACAGGCG
>JAQQZZ010138414.1:0-13325 GCA_030265115.1 Mopalia vespertina | reverse complement strand
AAGCGCTTATTATTTTTAAATCGCCTCAATAAATTTAAGGAGACCAGCAATTGGTCTCCCTAAGTTATTGGTCTCCTAATTAATGCTGACAAATGAATATAATCGGGGTACTTAAAGCTGATAAAAGATATCTATATATATTCATTTTTATTTTAGGAGGGTGGGGGGGATGGTTAACCATTTTAAATGCTCTAAGTCTTGAACTCTGACATTTTCATATACGGATATTAACAAAACACACAGATGCCAGACATTCAAATTGGATTTGATAAACAACTCTATTCCGCTCGGCAGTGTATATTTTCTATATGATCTACCCAAGGCTGTTTTACACCGCATTTGCCATATGATTGCTTGTTTCCTTATGATTTTGGTTTAACGTCGTATTCAAGGGTATTTCACTTACATGGCGACGGATTGTCCACTTCACACTGTTCTTTACCTAGTTAAGGTGGAAAACCGAAAGTAAACCTCGTAAAAAACACCCCTGCGATTGCCGGAACCACATCGTATGACTCACTCATATATACCTGATGGTCGACAGACGGACTCGATCCCGTGAACGGTACATCGGCGCAGGATGAGTAGCCTAAGTGCACACTCTAACCCCTAAGCCACGGTCGCGGGCGCCATTTGTCATATGAAGCGCCTAGTGAAAACCATTTCATATAGTTTCTATTACAGACTGCTTTACTCTATACCACATGTGCTACTTTTATGTTACTGTTTCTGTTTGTCGCATGCAGTACTTACGGTTGATTGGTGCATTTTCAAGCGTTTTTGACGCTGTAAACGGCGTAGGCCTACTCTAGGTGACGTCGCCTCGTGCCGAATTGTTTTTTGTGCCTTTCTTGTACGCACACAAATTCTTCTAAACAGCAAAAGAAAATTAATTAAAAAGCTTATTTGCCCATTACAATCACGGTATTTTGACCGTATTTTTTAACTTCGATTCAACGATATTTTTTCATTCGTTTTAAGGAAAATAAAATTATCTCTATTGTTAGCAGAAAGTTGCTGCATGTGGACGTTGTGGACGTTTATTCAACGTGGTAATGCGTTTTGCAGTGTTATTATGATACAGTTATTGAAAAGTATATATGTTGAATACAACTTATATATCTTTGTCCTAAAGAAATGTGAGAAAAGTTAAATATTATATCTAACTAAAATTTGACTGTTAAATAAACTTCAGTTATACTCCTTCATGATGATAGGACGTTAAGTATTCTTTCCTAGGTTCGAGAATTAAATAACGATATTGTTTTGCACCGGAATACTTAACAATTTCAAGTTGTCTTTATGCCTGATAAACCTGATATTTAAAACAAACTTTGAGTAATTGTAAAAGATATGCATTTTAATTTGTTTAATTTTACGATAGTTTACTTGATATTTTACGATTCAAATTTTAATAACTGCTTTAACTGCATAATTCGTTTTCAACATTGTATTTTTAGCAGAATATCTGTTTAAATTTGAATAACTATAAGGTATAATATCTTAGACTTCCACTGTTAAATTTAATTTACTGATAAAATCGTAACTCATAAATTTATATTACTTAACGTTTAAGGGGTGAAGCTAATTTGTTCTGATGCTAAGAAAATACCCTGGGCTATTTAAAATAACGTGATTACATGACAAATTATCGTATTTTTTTAATGTGCGTTACAGAATAAGTTTGACTTATCAGATATTTATAAACATTTATAAAGATGATAAACTGAAGTCCTTAATCCGGTGCATTACGATTCAATGATGGGCAGTATTTATTAAACATAGGTAACTTAATCGGCAGCATTCTTATATATAGGGGTTGCCTAATTTTACCAATCGATCAAACTACCCGTATGTTTTTTTCCGATTTGCTTCCCAAGAAAACGCTGTTTATCTACTGTCCCACACACGTAGTTTTAAATTTCGTTCATGTGTAAATTAATACAGTGGCGCTTAAAGGAAACTATATATTTTACGAGCCCGGATAAAAAAATCGAATCAAACCAATTCACACACATTAGTAAAATATTCTGGCTGCATATTCAGTTCTTTCGTGAGATAGCTAGGCCTATAAAGTTATTAAGTCTCGCTCCAGCGAGGTCCACGGACAAGGTTCAACGGTCAGTGTGTCAGATTACTGAAACTCCGACAGGGATGTCTGATTGTTCTGTTAGGGCTTAATGTCGTACTGAACGATATTTCACTTATATGACAACAAGTTTTCCACTTCTCACTCTGTAAAACACCCAAGCGATTGCCGGAGCCGAACAGTTTAAAGCCATCATAAACCTGAGGTCGACAGACGGACTCAAGCGTTTGAGCGTAAATCGAAAGAGGATTAGTACTACGGTACGCTAGCTAATGAACCACTACCGAAGGTCCGAAAAAAATACAAGCAACTATACAACGCGCAGTGGCGGCTCCACGGGGGGGTAGGGCAAGAAGGGGCACTTTACTAATAACAAAATTATAAGTAAGTGCCTCTTCCAGAAATAGTTGTCAATAGATTGTCTAGGTTAGTTTTCATTGAGATGAACTTTATCTAATTTCACGTCTGAGAAAAAAGATGCATACATTTGGTTCTGAAAACCGTTTAGATCAAATAAATAAAATGACAAGTTCAGTCTCTTGAATTCCCATGCAGTTATTTTCATTCTACGTTGAATCACACCGGCGCCTATAAAAAAAACTCAAACCCCACCCAGATACGATTATTCACAGCGTTTATGGTCAGCAACCTGATAGAAACAGTACAAATAAACTGACCTGGTGTAAAATGCCTCTCAGATAAGCAATATCGCCACCTAGCGAGCAAAAACTCAGATTTTTTTCAAAACTATGCGATAAGCAAGAAATGAGATGAAAACTGACATCAATAATCATAATTAAGCATATTAGTCCTATTATAGCATAGAAGAGAAACAAAAATCTAAACAACTCGAGATTATGATGTATTTAGAGTTTTCTCTCTAGGTGTTTATCTAAAACATGAGATGATTCATCGATTTTAATAATCAACATCCATGGGCCAGTGTGATTCATTTTTAGAAATATTAGTTTCGTACATGTATTGCGAAAATAAAACGCCTGCGGTTGTGTAGAACTCGTTAGAATCCGGGGTTCAGGCGGCCCCTGGACCCTCGTCTCATTTTGCACAGCGCCTGTGAGTAAGCAACGTTATAAGAACCACTACAAGTAACGTATTTGGTGGAAAAAGCTTCACGGACACACAGCATCGCCATATATAGGCTTAGCTACCTAAAACTTTGAGACTTTCCAAAAATATACAATAAGCAAAGAGAAAGATTTAAAAAAGGATATTTAAACTCATAGTACCCATATTAGTTATGTATGGCTAAGATGGCCCAGAACGCGAATGCGACTGATTGGAACGAGAGCCTACGGGGCCTACCCGGCCCCTGGGCCCTTGCCTTATTGTACTGTGATAGTGTCCCCCCGCAATACCCGACCCCCTCGCGTTGGATTGTCTTCCTATGCCTAAGATATAAATACAATGTAGACAGATAATCGATCAATGACAAGAATAAACATGCAATTGGTGTCTGTTGAAATAATAGTTTGCCCCTTACAAATTTAGCTTGCCCCTCACATCCCCCCACTCCCTCCCAACGATTCCTGATCCTGGGGCCGCCACTGACAACACGTAAATGCGCAATGGGTTGGATCATCGTGTTGAAGGTCGAAGCTGTTCTATCATGAACGAATACCCAGAGAAGACACCTCCATGGTCTGGTAGGCATACTGAACCTACGACTAATTTATTCTTCTCCAAAATTGAGATAAAATCTATTGCTGAATAATTAAGTTTTTACCTAACAAAATCAAACAAGATAACTGTTTTTGTGTGCATAACTATCTTCTAATCTGTTCAATTAACATTTCAATCCATCAGTCCAGCCAGTAATTATGTCAACATGAGTTAACTGTGTTCTGACTACCAATGTGAAATTAAACATATCCAGGACTGGACTTACCCACTCTAAAGCTAAAACACACTGGATAATTTTGCCAACTAACTGTGAAGTCAGAAACGTGGGCAGCTGACTGAAACGTAGTTTGAGTATGTTTTAATGACATAAATATTCAATATACCTAAATCTAATCTCATAAAAAGCCTTATATATACACTCATATCTTACCACCTGTGTTTTGAGAATCTGTGTTTTATTGTTTGACAGGAGATCACGTGTCTCGCATGAGCGAATCGAAAGCTCTCTGGGAAGTGGATATGTTAATCTTCGTAGGGGCTGGGGCTCGATTTGGAGTATATGTATGTATGACGTTTTATATTATGCGGGATAAGGTAAGATGTTAACCGTTCTGTATTTGACAAATATTTTAATTCCGGAAAACGATATTCCGATCCAATAATGTGCATCATTTTGGAGAGTTTCATTGTTTGCTTTATATTTTGTATTTAGATTAAGTTATTCCAGTTATATTACTTGTTTGTATTTTCACACCCCATGTATCTGGCACAACGAGTAGCTGTGAGGCAGACTCAAGACAAATGTGTTATTAGACAAAGTGTAACCATCGGCAGTAACATTTTGGGATTGCCGTTGCTTTTGGCTCTGCGCCAAGAAACTCCGTCGACCCAACCTCCCGTTATTTCACTTTTATGACGGCGTGGCTATCGAATAGTCACATTAACGTTAACGGAAAATGCCTATTCATTGCTGTGTCAAAGACAGGACAGGACAAAAGCAGGACAATCATAAGAGAAAACAAAACATCGGCTTCAAGTTGCCCTTAGTACTAAAGTGTTAAACATCGCTAACCAATTTAGTTTAAAATAGTATACAATTCTTTTTTTAATGTCATTGCATGTGTTCGAAAATTTGTTTCAATTTATCATTATATATATAGCCTACCTGTAAAATGTCTAGATTTGGTTTACACATAACAGTGATATATGACAATCGTGTAATAACGCTTTTGATAATATTTCTCTTCGTGTTTCATTTTGGTCATTTGACTGGGATGTAACGTTGTATGTAAGGTTATTTCACTCACATGACGGCGCGCCAGCCCGATGGGTGATGGAAACCGTCCTCGTCACCACTGGCAACACAAGAAAAGACGGAACAAATACAGAACAATCGTAGGACGAAATAGAGACACCCCAACAGATCGGCTTCCTGTTCCCCTTATATCTATATTTGTTCTAGAATACTGTACAATGAAGACCTCCATGTAATTTTGACAAATGGATCATACGTCACTCCAAAAAACAAAGACACTAAGTTGGGTGGTTGGAGGAGACATCCTGTTACCTTAGTGCTCTCAGCGCTTAATAGATTTAGAAACTCCTCAGGAAAATGATCTTATTTATTTAAAGATGGAAGATTTGAAACTGGTTGTGCCACAACTGGACAGCAGCAACAGTATTTGCTTTTTTCCATCTTTTTCCATTAACCATGCTCCGATCGTCAACATTTGCATATTTGTGTATTGGTTTGATTAGGGTTTAACGCGGTACTTAATTTTATGTTTCTAATGTTATGGCGTGCCAGACCAAATTTTGCCTGCCTCCACCGGGATTCGAACTCGGGTATCTTGCTAGCATGACCAGTGCTCTAACCGACTGAGCTACAAAGGCTTACTGTTCAAAGATCCTAAATTTCCATCATAGTAAAGGCGGCGAATCTTTCTTTAGAAGCCCAATATATGCAGGATTTCATTTTTCATGTCGCAAACATTCGCTTCTCTGTCCACTTGAAGTTTAAATTAGATTGGTAATATTAACATTTTTTAGATATGTATGTGATATAAACACAATTGACTCTTTAGTGTTCGGTATACTATCATAGTCGCAACTCAAAACATTATTTTGTCTCTAGTCCAATGAAAAAGAAACATAGCCCTGTGCAGCAGCATCTTAAATCACCGTCTTGTCATTACACGCTGTTTGTTATTTAATTTTGTCACACCAACCCACCCGACAAAACAATGCCGAACAGCTTTAAAATCTGGTTTTAATTATGATTTTTTTTTTTAAACGCTGCTAAAACAACAGCAATGCTGCTGATGGTCTTTTTCTTACGTTAAGATTCTGAACATGGAAATTATCTGAAAGAGTTTTATATTAATTTTACTATTTAAGGTTAATTTTGTTCGCCCTCGTGTGGTCAAGACAGTTTCCTGTTGCCCTCGTGTGGTCTGAGACAGTTTCATGTTGCCCTCGTGTGGTCTGAGCGGCTTTCTGTTTCTTTTAATAGTGTGGTCTGAGACAGTTAATTGTGGCCCTCGTTCTTTCAGAAGTGAAGCCGTTTTGTTTTGTGTCTTGTGATTATCATGTAACTCGTCAATTATTTGTTGCCCGTGGGGTTAAGGGTGCTGGCCTTCATCTAGTGGACAGGCACACTTGCATGCACACACTTTTAAAAATAATGTTTCTCTGAGGGTTCTTTAGGAAAGAGGATGATTCTAAATAGAACCATAAGGACAAAAACGGTTCTTTGATATAATAAGATAAGGAGAAATACATGGAGCAGTTGCTGTGAAGATTCCTACAGAACCAAAAAGGGTTCCACTAGAGCCATAACTGAAGAACCGTAAAGGGTTCCATTAGAGCCATATTTTTCTAAGAGTGTATGGGCAAGATTATTATTATAACAGTGCTTTACCCAAATCAAATGAACATATATAGACGCACGGAGCACCTAGAGGGATATAATATATGTAGCTGCGGTCTTATTCTGACAATTTCGTTATACATCTCTGTATTTGTTTTTCAGAATTTGATCTTTCGTCAAGAGATCGTAAGATGGGGAAAGTCGCTCAACTGATCCTGTGTTGTGTACTCATGATAGTGTTGATGGTGGATTGTCTAGTGAGTGAATAGGGGTTGCTTACACGGTGGCGGATTCTTCGACAGGTTAAACTAGCTTGTTGTAAAGATTTATTTTTATTGTGAAGAAATACAATTTTTACTTGCATCCACCGTGATTCGATATATTATGTTGGCTGGTTGTTTGATTCGTTGGATCAATGGTTGGCTGGTTAGCTAGGTAGCCGATTATTTTGGTTTTGGTTTTTTGTTTCCTTGTGTGAACCTTGTTGTTTGGGATTCTTCTTTTACACTCTCTTGGATCGCTTGTGGCCTTGTTTCCTTGTTCGATTGCTTGTTTGATTGCTAGTTTGTTGCTTCAGCTTGCTGTTTTGTTGTTGATTGACGTTTAGTTGCTACGTTGTTTGTTTATTTGTTTGTGTGTTTGTTAACATGTTTGATTATTTCAATCTTTGCCAACTTACTTGCAGACTGACATGCTTATACTCGTTTCTGCATTTGCCTTTAACTTGTTTGTCATTTCTTTCTTTGAATGCATGCTTGTTCCGTTATTTGCTTGCTTATTTGTTGGTGAAGTCGCTTTCATTTTTTTGTTTGTCCATCAAACAATCAAACAGTCGTGCGTTCGTTCGTTCGTTTTTCTTTTTTACTTAATTTATTTAATTTACTTTTTTTTTGTGCCAGTTGGGCTACCTGTGGTGCTTTAAATGTTAATTTGTCCTCAATCATGTTCTTAGTCTGTTTTTTTTATCAGCCAGAACAACCAAGAAAAAAGGAGAAAAATACGGGACTAAGTGATAGAAAGAAGAGGGGATATCCGGTAAGAATAGTATATTTGAATTTCTATCTTCCCTCAATCAAGGCAAATTCCTAAATGTCTTTGATTTAAGTCAAAGTACAAAACAAAATGTGTTGTGTGGGTATAAATACATATTTTACTGCAATACCACAGGTGAATAAAAGCCAATCAATCGCGCTACTTAATAGGCCTTCTATGTCGGACAAGTTGTTTTAAAATCTCCATAACGCTACAAACGACGCCCCATACCTTGCATTCTTAAATGTTTCTTTGCTTGATTGAGTTTAACGTCATATTCAAGGGTATTCACACTGTTCCCTGCTTAAACATTGTGGACAACATGGAGGAAACCTCGTTAAAATCACCATGTGACTTACTCATATACCTGATGGTCACAGACATACTCGAAACCGTGGTCGGTAATCGAAATAAGATTAGTAGGCCGACACACAAACCACTAACCTAATTGAAAGAAAAGCAATATATTTGGCACTTGCTTTATAGTATTTCACTTTCCAATTTGGGTGTGTTCTCTGAGCCAAAGGGCAACATGAAGCCGATCCGTTTGTGATGTTTTTGTATATGGTGCCATCTGATTGTCCTGTATCTGCCCTGTCTTGTCTGTGTTGCCATTGGCGTCGAGGGTGGTTTCCTTTACCCTTTGGTCTGGCACGCGGTCATGTGAGAACCTTAAGTACGGCGTTAAACCCTAATCAAACAAAATCTCAGTTGGTTGCATACATCTGCAGCATGAGGGAAGACATCTGACAATCGTATTGAAACCCCCAAATCTAAATTAGCGACCAGGTGTTTTATTGTCGCGTATTGAGATCTCACAATCTACCATAGTAACGACGCAGTATACATGCAGTAAACGCCATTGCACTGAATATATAAACGGGATAAAATAAACCACTAGAGGGTTTTATTTCTGCCAGAATTTATTAAATCATCGTAAAACTAGTTATATTAAAATATATTTTTATCAATTGTAGTAAATTGCTAACATATATATTTCCAGTGAAATAAATGAAATAAATAGCAAAAGTCAGACTAAAGTTCGCGAAAGGTCAATGTCATAATTGCCCAATGAAACTCAAATGGTACTCTGATTCATCAACAACCATCGCTTTGTCATTGTCAAGTTTGTGACAAGAGCTTTGGGATTTGTCATGTGAATTCTTTTCCTTCTTCCCCTTCTTCGATTTCTTGCGTTGACTTTTTTATTACTTGTTAAGGTGTCTTTATTTTTTTTATTTTCTGGTTCAGTTCCCGCGAACCGTATGTGGGTTGGTATGTAAGCAGCCGACAGAAATTTCTTTGTTTATTTATTTATTTTATTTTATCTTTTTCAGTCTTTGGAATCACTGGATGAAATTGTAGGGGGACGTTTTCGAAGATTGATGGCCGTCTTTCCAGTAAGTTTATATTACACGGTTGTTAGTCCTTTAAATCCATTTTAGTTAATACATTTCACAAATTTCAGCGGGAACTAATTTTATTGTCTGATTATTCTTAAAAAGAAAACATGTTCGACGATTGTCAAATAGCTGGCCATGCAATGACTTGTTTCACCAAGTGCGTCATTGTACAAACTAGTTTAGTTGTTCTGTAATGGTTTGCAAGGGATCTTCGGGACGTTGGTAAAATAATCTCAGAAACTTAAAGTGAAACATTACGTGGTTTCAGTCCTAACCATATCATCACATCACCACTATTGTAAGTTTACCCCTGATAGTAACTGGTGAGAGGTGGGTAGGAACTTCATGTGGCCCGATGTGCTCTGAGCTAAGAGGCAACACAAAAGGGCAAATCAAACAAACCAACCTCTGCCACTAATGGCAGTCTCAGAAAGTTGGCAAAGGAACAAATTTCATCCTTGCAATGCGGTCCTCTGACGTCACAACATTCGGGATAGTTGCGATTTGACATGACGTCACGAACATTTATCCATAGTGACGCTACTAAAAAGGACACGAATCTCGACCGTGTTGACGTCAGAGGGCCACCTGTCACGCCCCCTTTTTGACAATAAAGACGCATTTAACCAGAACCCCTGAAACAGCGTTTCTTTCTTTATGCATGTTTATCTATTTACAGACCTCTTTAACCGCTGCTTTGCAAGGATTCTATTCAGCGCGATAAACAGCTGAGCTGGCTGTCCCTGTAACTTTTAAAGACTTTTAGTGGTATTTATAAGATAAGATAAAACATATTTACGGCCGAATTTCTTGTGTTATAAGTTTTGATGAAGACGGGGAGCGGCGGGGGAGGTATTAATGCCTACTTAGGTTTTTAAACTTTACGACATCAGTATTTGAATTTCTTACATGGGTTAGATATTCACGCCCCACAACAGTTAAAAAATCTATTTACTTTTTTCCATTTCAGTCTCAAGATCAGAAGAAGTGGATGTCAGGAGTTTGAGACCCAACTTTCTGATGAGAAGATTCAACCCAAGGGAGATAATTCTACTCCAATTGTATATACATTGATTTTATAAATATTTTACTCACAAACTTTCGGTCGTCGAAGGAAGATAATTTTATCAAACCGATTGCATTTTGCGCATGTCTTGTTCATACCCAAGCAACGCGATTTCGTATGGTGGGAGAATACGAAATTGCTTTGACATTTATGTTTAATATTATATCTGCACAACAAATGTAGGCCTATACATGTGTGCTATATACATTTTACGCATACGACCTCTGTCATATCAAAGGGACATAAGTTTGTCATAGCGCGCATGCTACACAATACCCGTACATTTATTATCAATTTACGAAGTGTTCAATCGTAAAAATGTATGCGTGATATAAACGCGCTGTCATAATAAAGGGACATAATTTGGTCAGTAGGAGGTTTGTTTAGAAAATTATTGGCTGTTATATTTCTGCTACAAATTTCTGTATTTTGTATATATTTTTCTCATGCGTCTCAAATATAAATTTTCGAAAACTTTATCAGTTTCTTCATTTAATAATGCTGTTTAGAGAGCACTGTTGTTCTGTGGTTTTACCATCCACTTTAAGTTATTTCATTCAAACGACGGTATGGAGGGAACCACCGCCCTCGTGCGAAATAATACCCCTAACTTTCATTGAAGAATAACAACACCTTTCTCTTCTTTCATTCGCAAAAAGTAGTCCCATATCAATGACGTCAGCTTTATTACTACTTTCACGATACACATAGAGTTAATCGCAACTTAGATGGCTAGTCAATACCTCTAGGTCACATTGAAAGGCTGAACGAAACAGGCAATGACTACTACTACTTCGACTTTTGTAGAAGGCCGGACAGCTGAGTGGTTTGGAGGACTTGCATTTACTGCTGGCAAATCGGTGCCTAACTATGAGGGCCGTGGGTTCGATGGCAACCTGTACATTTTCGGAACAAGAGCCTTTTCCACCTAAACAATGTGTTACACCAAAATCAGGAAAATACTGTTAATATTCACTTTCTAAAAAAACGCGAACATCATTCATCATATTGAATGTACAGTATAGGCCTATTATTGTCGTGAAAGTTGTCCGTGTCAGAGCTCTATCCTTCAGTCACGTGAGGATATATTTGTATATATCGAAGAAAACGTGACATTCTTTGATGTTTCGTTTTTAGTTTTTCCTTTTTTCCGCAAGCTTTACGAAACAGTGTAAAATGTTCATCATATTTACCAATACAAATATCTTAATCTTTTGTAGAAGTGGTCTACTTCTAACGAGTGCAAGAATGGATATTTTGCATTGCGAATGTTCGGAAAACTGCTATAAAAGTGGTTTGAAAAGACATGGTAATATGGGTCATACACTTAACGCCAGATGGTGTCTCATGTGAGTCAATGTACGAGCCATGATCCAATACAAGGGAGACAATTTGTGTTAAATTTAATTATTATAAGGAAAACTTGTGTTGTACCAACTGTATACAGTTTATTGTTTTATCCTCTTTCAAATACATTTCTATAACCTTAACAAGAAATAAACAAGCATCAAACAAAGCGAAAAGTTGAAGTAACAACCTATGGAATCAATGACTGTTATTGAAGTCAGACCTAGATCCCCACCACGGATAAATCAAATTTCATCTGTTATATCGTTAAATAACTCATGATTTCTGTACTTTCTGTTGTGTTATGTTTATGCTGACTGATCTGTAAACGAATGTTCGTGATGAACCCTATATCCGTGTATTTGAACTCCAACAAATATATTCTTGGGGATCATTTAGACGAGACGCCGACGTTGCTGTCGTTGGGGCAAAGTGCAAACTGTTTTCAGCACTAGGCGTCAGGGAAACTGCATGTGCGTTACGTTGTATTCTCACAGTGCGATTTGTAGCAACGCCTTTAGTGAATTCTCTTTATTCCAGACGTTCTGATTAGTCCACAATTTTTCACTTAATTTTTCGACCAATTAAAACACGGCAAATACGGCAATTCTCCTAATGCCCTGACTACAATTAAATCGCACAATGAGAATAGGCTACGCCTTCGCGTTGAGAACTCTTTGTGACACAGCCATCATTCTGCTCGTCTGTGATTAGCTTATCCTTTTCCGAATGTGTGATGCCAACGAAGCTCTGGTCTTTTGTACATGCTTCTGTCATTAACGGCCACTCGAAAGTCCTCAAATGTACTGCGTTTATCATCACGGACTCCAAACATTCGTCGCCATTCTGAAATGCATTTTTCTTTTAAACCAACTGATAAAACATAGTCCGTGTTGTGTGGAGAATTCACAGTTGCCATCTATATCGGTTCAGAACTGAATGTACTCCGCAACTAAACTGCGTTTTATTATGCCATATGAAATTAGCATGGGGAATATTGTTCATATACTGGAAAATAGGCTTCCGGTGAACAAAATGTACGATTTTAATGCATATTCATACATTTATCATGGCCGAGCGTACGTAGTGATGATAACGCAGTAACGAGAATCTCGCAATGCTGAGCCGATTGGATTGATTGATTGGTTGGCTGGTGTTTAACGCCGTGCTTTATGGTATTTCACTTATATGACGGCAGTGTACTTTTAAGAGTGAACAGTTACATAACCATGATGTGAAGTGTTGGAAATGTTCCTCCATAGCTGACAGTATCAATTTACTTAGTGTAAACTTCCTTAGCCAGAGGGCCCAAGATGTATCGAAGACTTCAGTTGCTATTTTGTGATTGTGTTAATGCGTCGATTTACTGTATATTGTTGATCGGTGAAATAACCGTAAGGATACTTTAACCCCCCTACAGAGTGTTTTTATATATCGCCGTTTTATTTCTAAACTACTGTGAATTTTGAAACACATGTCTATATATTCTAAAACGTCTTTTTTTGCAGAACAATAATAAGTAAATTATTTTTTTTTTAACATACAGAAAAAAATATTTTGCAAAAAAGGTACATTTTGCTATCTCATTTTTAAATTGCTACTTCATTTACACCATTTACGTCAACTGTTCAATTTTATATATCAACGTATAATACATTATATGAACATTATATTCCAATCTCTTAAAAGACTAACACCAATCAACCACATGTGGCGTCAGTGAATAAGTGCTTAATATGCAACACACGGAAACTGTTGATACGCTTATATGAACAGCGGGCAGACTGTTAATCCTCTCAGGTAGCTACCTGTATTTAATTGATTGTCCAAACACCGCTGTTGTAAATAATGTAGTCCAGTTTTATCATCAAAGTTAAC
>JAQQZZ010138413.1:0-27618 GCA_030265115.1 Mopalia vespertina | reverse complement strand
CTCCCCCCCCCCCCCCCCCCCCAAATGAGGTAACCAATTTCCAATGGTGACACTGAAGCTGAACCAGTCCTTCATTCTCGGCATGGGAACAAAACAAGCTTCCGTTTTGATAATCCAGTTTAGCTCACCTCCCTACCCCTTCTCTTGTAATACTTACCGTTTGCATAATCCCGACCCCAAGTGACTTTCGCCTACCCTTCATTCTCCACTTGTCCCCACCCTCTTTACTTATTCACCCCCCCTAGGTGACCCCGCTATTCCCCGTGGACATTGCTCTCTTTTCCCCATGGTGATCGTTCCTGACTTTATGCCCATCACCGCGGGGCAAGAATGCTCCTCTTGTATTTAAATGAGTCAAACTCGATGTTTAAACATATTCAGGATCAGACAACCACCGGGTGTGGAGTAGGACAATCTGAAGCATTGGAAACATCTCCGCCAGAGAATAGAGGAACACTTTCTGTCTTGCTAAAGGTAAATCATTTAAATTATAGTTTAAGGGAAGATAGGACCGCGATATCGCAAACAAAATGAGACGCCGATTAAAAACCAAAATAAGTACAAAACATGCGTTGATTTGCTAAAACAAAAAGTTCAGGCCTTCGTGAGGCATAATCCAGAAACTGTGATGTTACCTTTCCGTAAAAAAAATGATTATGTTCATTCTGTAGTTTTACAACATCTTGAAATCGGACATTAATCAATATAAATTCCTACTATAAATAAAGACACTGCCATCGCTGGAAATAATGTTTGTTAATTAACAAATATTCATTCGGTCAAAGATTGACCGATGGGCTAACAGATAAGTCTTGTTAAATTTAGACAATTTATTTGTAAAAATAATGCCAAGAGAAACGCGCTTATGAATGAAGCAAACATCAGGAAAATGGCGCCAAGTATGTTATGAAATCAACCAAATTTTATGCTGTAAGCTTAACCTAACCAAAAGTAAGTAAAACACAGTAATTTTTTTATGTTTTATGACTTAAAGAGGCATCTTACAGTTCAATAATTTATCGACACGTTGTACGAGGCATCTTTCAAACCATTATTCTCGAAGTTTCTAAATACAAAAGACTCTTTCAAATGTCTCTAATGTTGATCATGCTAATTTTTCAAATAACACGAACTAACACATCATTGCGTGATTTTATCTACATTTAATATGTCAATTTGTTGCCTACTGGTTTAAACATCAGAAGTAAGCTAATGTATGAACATTAGCTTAAAACCACTAGGCAACAAATTGACATCCCTGTACCAGTGTGCTTTTGTTGTTAGAAATATAGAGAATAATGGGTATATAGCCATTAGAAGCTAGTCCCACATAGTATTCTAACCACACGCTATTTATCCCAGTTTATGAGCGAAATGGAATCTGTTGTGACGCATTCGTCTTTACTTAACACATGTTGGTGCTAATTAGGTGTCGTCGTGGAATTACGTGTCGGAAATGACTTTCCACGTAATTCTGCTTGGTAATAGAGTCTAGAATTGAAGGATATAGGAATAAATACTCATATTTCACTCCACAGATCTCTATACCATACATTAGAGTCCATTTGCAATCAAATTGCATAACGCGTCATATTCTGCCTACTAAGCTTCTCATTGTAACCGAAGGCTTTATTAGTACTCTTCAGGTAGCATACACATAGGTAATGTTTAACTCAGGCTTGTTATGAAGCGATATGGTATCAATTATTTGTAATTAAATGGAGAAAGGTTGTCATGACCCCGGGAAAATGTAACATATCTTTTCTTAACTGTATTATTGAGCAAAACGAAAACAGCATAACAATTTTGAAACATAATGCAAGGAAAAAAAACCCTAGTGGATTACTTTAATTGAAAAGAAACTTTGGCGCACGATCGAAATCCAGCAATTTGTTGGACTCTAAAACTAAATGTTTAAAACATATATATTATATTGCTATAGAAGAACGAGGAAACCAGTAGGCGCTGTAAAATCGGAGGGTCAGTGGCATTGTACCAAGACTAGATATAACAGATATAGATATATTTAATGTATGCGTTTTGTATAATATAAGTTGTTTGCGTGGTTAAACCTGTGGTCAGTTATACATGTTGATTGACCCGTATTCGAGAGTTCAGAGTGACCTTGGTCAGTCAGTGATCGATATCTGGAGAAACCCGTTCTCTACTAGGTAGCTCTTACGTAACTGCTGCGCGCGCAGATGTTATGCTATGAACTGGTCATGTATTGACTGAGCGTGCTGGTCAGTCAAGGCAGACGACGCCTAACTCGGACGACAGTAACCTGCAGCAACCGTTAGTGGACATCGTAGCTTCTTTGCAACAAAACATCGGCAGCTAATAGTCATCGCCAGGGTGAGATTTGCTATGTTTATTTATATGTGTAAAGCTTGTAAATAAGGGCGTAACTGCTGTACAGTGTTAGTCATAACTAATCAAACTGTGATCAGTTTTCGGATTTAAGCAAAACAGTGTTTTTTTCCATCACTGTCCTCTTAAGGGTAAATTAAATGTGAAATTCTCTTATGTTGCCCAATGCCGACATGCGAGAACTTTTGAAACATCACAACTGCATGATCTGCGCAATTGGAATGTCCTGTTTGAAGCATTTAACAACTTATATAATTTTTGCGCTATACGTGATCACGTGACTATTATACTATTTGTTGTTAGTTACTTCGTTTCGAAACTAACAACAAATCAGTTTCGCTGTGGAAAGCATAATTACATTGGATATCTAAATATACCCTTTCGTTGTTTGTTTTCCTCAATACCCGATTATTGTTACTACGATCGTCATGCGAAGAATATATTTTCAAGAAAACTTGCCACGACTTGTCCTAGTTTTGTGTTTTATAAAGGTGCTTTGAATAAGCTTTCTGTGTAAGCCTCCTGTAATCGCGAAAATCTTTGACAATTGAAATACATTGTAGGAGATTTGGCTATGAAGAGTTTTGGTTCAGTGAACTACAGAAAAATCCACACACCAAGGACAGTCATTAGCGGCTAGTATGTATAGAAGTCGATAATGAGACTTCACACACGATATCACAGTTGAGCGGGTGTTATGTCATTCTATTGATTTTTCCACCGTTTGACCACTGTCCAGTAGGTTGTCAGGTAGCAACAGGCTTTAACGAACCCCGCTGAGCTTTTCTAATCTACTATTATTAACACTGAAATTACCTAACAACAAATGACCGCTGGTAATAAGTATATAAGTGTGGGGTTTTGGGTCGTCCAATTCAGTCTGGACCATCCACTGGTCAGAAATACAGTAATTTTTTCAGTGATTCGATCTGTCTTATACTTTGCATTAGAAACGTTGGTGTCATGTTCTCAGTCAGTTTATTTTTTCAGTTTCGTTTTGAAGTCTGGACATAGCAATACTTATCCTAAGACACCGCCCAACGCTATCCATTGGTGAAATAGGGCACATTTATGTTAAGAAATTTATTTTTGAAATCAGGATTGTTCCGGAAATATACAGCAGACGAATCTACAAACCACAGATGTAATTTGACAACTTGCATTTCTTTACTTTGAATGGCACTAGTAGAATTCACGGACGTGTTTGAAAACCGTGATTCAACTAGTACCATACATGGTTTAGAAATAAAACCTCAGGGGAGTGTGTTAAATATCCACAGCGAAGGAATCGGTGATTGAATCTTAGCTTTTATGGTTAATATAGTCGTGTTTACATGTAGTTTAATTTACTTATCATTTGTATTTTATCTTCTTTAACTTTCTATATTAATTCACTCGGGAAAGATGAATTTATCAACATAAAACAAACTGAAATGTTTCGTGTTGTTGTTTGTTAACCACTTTATGCATTATAGAGAAAGATTGTTATACGTACATGAAAAACATTTACAAAGTGTACTGGTCTATGACCTCGATACATGGAAAAACAGTTGGTCTTACAGTTCTAAATGTATATGGGTAGGTAGAAGCCAACAACATATTTAAAACTTTTCTACATCTAATCGAACTCGCCATTTTGAACCAAATAACTAAGAAATGTATCTCAGATGACAATTTATTTTAAGTTGGCTTTTGTATTCTGGCTTTAGTTTAAAATGAATATAAAAGACCAGGCTGAAAAAAGTTTAAATACGGACTTTGGTTTATTGACTGTGTCCAGTTAACACATAGATTAAATGTCTTTACAGTGGGTGATTTGTTCTGCCATCTCATCCGGACCGGACATTAGTCTTTCGTCAGATGCCCGTGGGCGATAACTATAAATTCCAGTTTTCTGCATGAGGATTCTATTCACTCTTAAAGAATCGCCATGAGGCTTCCACTGTCTTCTTATCGTACCTGCCAATCGGCTTGGAATAGCTTTCATGGTAATTCAACCAGAACAATACCCATTGTATCTTGTGTGGCTTGAATGATCCCGTTCTTGAGTAATAGTGGCCATTGTTATTCAGACGTCACTAGTCTTTGAAATGTAGTTGGACCTGGGAAAGAACTATCTTGTCGTGACCCCGGGCTAATTTTGGCGCCCACTGGTTGAGAAAAAAGTAATTACTGTAAAAGCCTATCGTATGCTCCCCTCCCCTCACCACACACCTTGCCACACCCACTATGCATGCACACAAGGACTGTGTCTTTATTTGTCTGTAGTGACCACATGCAGTAAATAATAGCCAGAATGTCCAGATCGATAAAACCTGGACAGTGTAGTTGTGAATATAACATTTCCTTATTAATGAAGACCTATCCATAACTATATTAAAACAGTGTTTTCCTTATTTTGGGACAAAAAAGGGGATACAGTAATGACTTTTTCACTTTTTGGGGGGAACCCTAGTTCGAATCCCGGTCGAGGCTAGCACAATTTTCTTTGTCTCCAATAATAAATATATTTAAGCGAGTAAGCTTACATGGCCCGACAACGACAAACTTTAAATGTCTTGAAAAGCAGTATTTTCAATTCGATCAAAAGTTACAATTAACAGCAGAAATATATTTTTTTTTTTAATTCACACTGTATGTACATGGCTGTGTAATTACAAACAGGACTGACTAATTTCAACGCACGATACAATGTAAATCATAAATAGTTCCCCTCAATCCACAACTAGGTGTGTATTTAACCAAACTCAAGTTCATCACTTTAAAAATACGCTATATTGATAGTGCATCAATTTCATTCTTGCCCATGCAACTGCAAAGGGATGAAATAAGGAATATACTTAAACTTCTGGGCAAAGTTGACTTTTTTTATTTTCTCACGCATTTAACACACATTTTATTATTGGTAGGAGTATGTGGTTTATTTTCCCTAATAATCCCACAGTCTATTGGTGCCAAACGCCTACTTCTAAGAACCAATTGGATAGGTCTTGCTTTCCTCACATAAATACAATTGGATTGTTTTGTATTTAATCAAGAAATATTTTTACAGGAGCATATGTATAGAAGTATATATTAAGGTAGCTGTCTTGGTTGGAATAACCCCTATATCATCAACATCTAACAACCTAAAAAGCGGCTTGGCGTTGTCATTTGTTTATTTGTATGAACTCTCTAAAGACTGACAAATTGTACCTCCCAATGACCGCTGGTAGTCGCCAGTCACTTGCTACATCCTGTTGTCCAACGAGTGAGTATTGTGATTTTCAACCGATTGAAAATCTTGCCGAAAACAATATGATTTAGCTCGATGAAATTGTAGATTTACGGTCTATAAATCTGGATAGGGTGGCTATTAGATGTACGCAGGATTGTACTATTATCGCTGAGTATAAAGTAGGATATCTCAGGTATATACAAGACCAACTCATCCCGCACTCGATCTGTTCACTCAACAGGTACATTAGTCTTAATTATGTTAGTGTTAATACAAAGCAAGTCATCTTGTTTCTTCTCCATTGTGTTGGGTTGGATTATTGTTCGTGGAACTTAATGTATTCTTTATTCCAGATAAAGAATTATAGGGAGTTTTCACTGCTCTTGGCACTGGTAGAATTCACTGATCATTTTAAAAATCTCAGTGGTTCCGCAGTTCCAAACTCTGTGGCCTCCTAGCGACTGATACCAATCATGTATGCCTCTCTGGACGGTACCCATGCAGACCGACTAGTACCAGTGGTGTCATCCCACCGTTGTGCGCAGCAAGATCATCATTAATGACCAACAATGTACAAAGCCAACAATGTGTAACAATCAACAACACAAAAATTTCGTTTTCTTTTTTAAGTACAGATATAATTAAAGCTGCTATAAAATAATTTATTTTACCTGATCTATCTGTCTCCATAACAAAATGTACATGATGTGTCACAGTTGTTTCTAGGATCAGGAATGCCATGCAGCACACGTCATGGAGATTTTATTTATATCGAAGAATTGAGCAGCCAATTAGATGGGGAGTTTTTATTGATTTTCTTCCATTTTAAAGCCGAGCTAAGGTTATTTCAATCATATGACGGCATTCCAGCTCAATGGGTGCAGGAAGCAACTGAGGGGCCACTTAGCAACAAAGGCAACACAGGACAACCAGTAAACGCAACATATTGACACCACAAACAGATCGATGTCGTTGATTCCAACAGCCCGCCGTTGTTCTAAAAAACAAATTAATCGTTTAATATTTGTTAAGCAATAGGTCTAGTTGCATTTGGGATTTTAAGTTATTTGTATTTTAATTTCCAATAAGTATTTTTATAGACACATACCTGTGCAAAATATACCTGTATGGATCTTAAAATGTTATAAGTATAAATCGCTATCTTGCTATGTTATGAAATCTCTCCACATAGGCATATGATGATTCTGTTGGATTTTAAATATTCCAATGGTTTAAGTGCTATCATACTATTCTTGCTTACATTAAACATTTCAATCAGCCAAATGTTCACGTTGAATGAAAAAATAAATGTGTTGAAAACTAGAATCCACGTCAGCAATGTTATGTTATTAAATTTTCACGACATTTTACAACTCATCAAACCTGGGGCGTCCAGAACAAGCTCTAGTGGGTCCCGTTTGATAAGTCCGCTGGGCTTATTTTTTTACTTCCTGATCTCCCCACCTCATCAGCCACATTAAATAAGACAACGATTCCACGACTTTTCAGGCCATTGATCCAGTATGTCCCAACACTCATATAACAGGGCTCGTTGATGTTTTGTGTGCGCGTGCGTGTGTGTGTGTGTGTGTTTGTTTATTGTGACTAAATTGTTATTGATTAGATTTTGTCCTAACAGGGTAGTATATGTAACATAGCAGGTACCCTGGGGACCATGTGTGAGTACTGATGTGCCTTACAAAAATAATGTTAAACCTCATAAATATAAAACACCACCACGTGCAACAGCTTGTCAGCCCAGAACTCCCTGTCCACAATACCTGTACATATGCTGTATACTGAACTGATTTGTAACAAATGAATGAATTTGCCCTAAGTGATTTCCTCATTCGTTCAAGCGTACACTCACTTTGTTTACTTATAACTATGTTTTTACTTGAATATAATGCAGCAAAAGCTATTTCACTGAAACTGAGATTTTGAGTTATCCGTGTTAAGGAGAATAAAACCTAAATATACAATATTATTTTAGTATTATAAAACTGGTTCTGGCTCTATGTTATACTAACTGTTGTGGTTGTTTATATGTATCCAATGGTGTTAACTTATCATTCAGCACAATGGTACAAATAACTCTAAGCCAAGCACCCCAAGTATATTATGGTTTTGTAAATGATTTCAAATTTTCAATCAGGTATGCTGTTTGTAGATATTATTATTTATATTCCTTTACACAGTTGTAATGACTATAATCCCATAAATGAGTAATACAGTGTAATACAGCCATGTGATATTTGTTTCATATCGCCACGTGTGGATACAGCTCTCCCACCCTCTTTTGATTGGTCACTTTCTGTTCATTGATGCAATTGATTCATTTTCCATCAATGAAATGCTACAAGTAGCAAGGACTTTTTTATTTTACAACTTGCAAATGCCGTCTGCACAGTTTCAAAACAAGCATTGATAACGAACCTTTGCCACTCATCCGCCACTCATCTGCCGATGTGTTCTTGTACAAGAGCCGTCATCTTATTTATGACAGGAGATTTAATCCTTCTCTCGCTTTCCGTCTGTTTGTTGTCTTTCGATCCAGTCCAAACTTTCGTGCTCATTTACTGTGAGAAGATCAGCCGCGGTAGCCATTTCAGCTGTAGTTTAAGAATTAGTCTGCACCCGATTCCTATGATTCTGAGAATGGGACTTACATAGTACCAGATGGTTTTGAACCAACAAAAGGGCATGGGAAAAGGGTAACAAAGATGGCGGGAGAACTTCGATGGCTGGTAGCTGGATTATATTTAATCGGTACGAGATGAGTGCAGGTAAGGTGCTCTTAAACCAAACCTTTAGGTCAATCGTTGCCGTTTCCGCTTTAACATGATGACTTTGGGGGTAGTTTGGATAAAAAAGCACAATCCACAATACATATTTTGATACAGATGTACCGTCAGTATAGCATACGCTACATAATGACGGTACCTGGATCTAACTGTAACAGTGCAACGCTCGTCACGACACAGTTTGATGTGCTTGGAAGTGTTAGATATTGACTAGAATTAGAACTACTTTTTTAAGTAGAGTATCACTCTGATGGACGCTTCACACAGACCTAGATGTGTAGGCTTTATGTACCACTGGGCGCTTCTCGATTCTCGAAAATATATATTGCTTTCTGATTTAAATTACTACAAAATGGCATTTATGGGATAAAGAGAATCTTAAATTCGTGACCCGGATATCAAATTTATGAAACTCGGGAAGTAATTTTCATTTATTCGTAGAGTAAATGACAATTACTACCCTCGTTTGATGACCTTGATATATCCGGTTCACTCATTAGAGGCCCTCTTTGTCTCGTGCACGCAGACTGCAAGTTCGTGGTTTAAAGATTATCCTCTACGCTAATTGGGGGTTTTCTCACACGCACACGTGCAATGTACAATCACCAAGAGTGGAAATGAGCAAGTCTGGAAGTGAGAAAAATATCCGAGGGCAACAGTCCGTAACCTGCAGACTTCACTGTGCGTCGTCATTACTTCTGATTTCTCTGTAATTTGTGCTGCTCTTCGTCAAATTTGGTTAATATGACGGTTTATCATTTAAACAGGTGAATGAAAGCTGCTTACTCCATTAACGTCCACTATCCGGCATAAGTATCTCGAAAAAATAATGGTTGTCGGCCAAGATGGTGCAAGAACATCTTGCAGGGCGACCGCTGGTTTCTAACCAGTGGAACACTACCTACCAGTTGTTTTAAAACAATTCAGACAGCAATCACATACAACAATATAATTTGTGTACATGCAATTGAAATCAAACATGAAACAGAGAGTTTTTTTTTCTTTTGAGTCACTTCTCTTGTCTAATAGTTTTCATATCCCGGTTGCCTTCAACATAACACCAGGATTAATTTGAAAGTGCTATGAATAACTGTCCCCTTTACTTTCTCTGTCATTTGGATGCGCGGCCACTCCTTTGATTTCAAGCAAATTTACCTCATTTGCTGCCGGTTCTATTTGAATAACCATTATAGATTCAAATGCGTTTGGTACAACTTCCCAGCCCGATTAAGCTTTCAGTGACAGCCTATGAGACAGTCGTCTTGCTTCCACTTCACCTATGCTGGTCAAACTGTCCCTCTACCCAGGTCTGTGTAATGAACATAGTTGGCGAACCATCGAACCTAACTTGTATGAGGGGAATAAACCCATGCCTAGCACAGTAACCAATACAGCACGAGGAAGAGAAAGCACTGCAGCACGCCTTAACAAGACATTTGAGTGAACCCCACACATGTCCACATGTGGTGCATGTATGTCCTTAATTTACACATTACAATCACCGGTAACCAAAGGCAGACAACGTCTAAGGAAGAATATAAAAGCTGAGATTAGTATATACTAATCCCAGATAAAAGCAAGGAGATCGATATTGCTACAATGGTATCCATGGCTTTTGTTTATACATGTTTACTACAATAGCCACATACAGGTTCAATGTTGACCATGGTAATCCGGTATATAGCAAAATATTACACAGAACCCTTCCTAGATGATAAACGTCCACAATTAACACAATGGTTCACAAAACGTACTTATAGTGTAGGCATGGATCGGAGCATAATTTTGTCCATGCAGCTATCATCAGTTGTTATGCATAACAGACACTTCACTTGTCTAGTAGTTTTAAGTGCATCACAGAAAAAATACCAGACCATGCCACAATTTGTCTTTGATGCAATATTGTCCGACTCAATCGAGCTCTCATAGCTGAATTAGTTTAAACAATAGACACACTACGGTAATTAAAATTTATGTTGTGAAATAATAGTTCTATTTCAATGAAGAAGCTATATTTTTAACGAAACAGATATTGCCTAAAGCATTGTGAAAATCGTAGGGGTTGTTATTTATAGAGCTGATTGAACACAAACACAATTCCATTCAATTTGCTCCTACAAAGACTGCTTGATCCAAATTTGTATTCATCAAAAGTACAAATATATGTACGTTCATCTGCTCACCTACATTGTCGATTAACTATTTGCTAATATATTTTCAACTAGCAAATGTTCAAGAATATGGGTACACGATACCACGTTGAAATGACAAGATGTAAATTTTGAACAGAAAAACTGCGACAACTTCCCATCTCCTACCTTGTGGTAGTTTTTCTGTTCAAAATTTACATCTTGTCATTTCAACGTGGTATCGTGTACCCATATAGGACCAAGCTATGGTCACTTGACTTTATGGTATGAAGGTAAAGTAAAAGATAGAGTTTACTCACTTACCCCCCTTTGATCTTGCTCGTTAAATTCTAGTTAAAACTAAAGGTGGCAAACACTGATTCAGCGAAGTGAATATATTTAATTGGCAACAAACTTGAACTAACCTTGGATAATTCATGCACTGTCTGCCCAGTTATGCTGTCAGAAGTTCAAATGCTTCTGTCAATATCGAAAGAAACAGAAATAACAAAAGAAACAGAATATCTCTCCGTTCTACTTAATTGCCACAAGCAAATGACAGCAAATTTTCCCGTAGGCTACTGCACTTGGCGAATAATTATATTTCCTCATGAAATACCGGGCTGCTTATGTTTGTCTACCCACGAAGTTCTCATAACAAAACGTAAACAAAGTTGATATGTAATAACTTTTTAGACTCTCTTAATGACAATGGCATTATTTTATAAGGACAATCAAGCCATAAACTGGAAATCAACTAGCAATTTTGCGAAATCATGAACCGGTGGCGAGTGGTTTTCTATATTATTAGATGAGAGTGATATTTGATATAATACACGGGCTCGAGTGACTTTCGAGTCAAAGAAGTAAGGATATGCTGATCTCAAATCTTACATGTTATGCTACTCCAGGTTGCCAAGGAAATAACAACAATTATTGCATTGTCTGATGTTCGTCTTACCTGTTTTTCCTTCGATCTTAGCTAAATCCCGTCCTAAATAAGAGCAACGGTCTTAGGTACTTGGAGTAACTAAAACCAACTTAATTAATTTAAGCCTGGTTTAACTTTAAACCTGGCTTAACGTTAAGACACATTTGAACAACCGGCCCCTGAGAAATATCTATATGACGATAATGTTAATTGGGATCAACGACGAAGCACTTTGGAAACTGTGAATGTCACGTGCTCATCTTGAATCAGAAGAAAATCAGTTTTTTATGCATCCTAAACATTAACAATTGTATATATTCTTATATAGTTTTGCACAACCTGTCTCGTCTATTTACCATGCTCCCTATGACCAAAGTATCGTTTCCAATTCAGCTAGTTTCGCTATAAATGCAATGTGAAAGAAAGCGATTAAAACAGATATATTTGTTTTATATTATTTATTATCCTGTTAATTTTACAAAAATGCACTCAAATCATTATACAGTAGTCATTGCACATTGTCGCTGAATATTTTCCATTATATAATTACACATAAAAAGCTGTCAAAGTCAACGTTTTATTACCTTTGCTATGGTTTTCTGCACAATTTGGATAAAAAAAATTTAAACACAATTTATGAAAGAATTTTAAACATGGAGTAATAACTCATTAAATAAAAAGGTTACAAAATTGACGCTACTAAAACAAATTTAATCATAATCCTTGGGCAGTCCGATATCGTCATCAAAACTCTATCTAAAATGTTTAGTTCATTTATCTAATCCACTGAGGAACCGAAGTATATCTGATGGATCAGGTCTGGCTAGAGGATCGGATGACATTAGACGAGAAATGAGAGTAAGAACAATTTTCTTACATTTCATGTTATAATCCCCAAGAGCTTCGATCATAGGCAGGCAAGATTTACCTCGCTTGGCGTGATGGTCTCCAGTGAGAAGGTAAAGAAGGAGCGATCCTAACGCCCAGCTGTCCACCCTCATTGGGTCATAGAGCTCTCTCCTTATCACCACATCAGCTGGCGCTGCGGCAGGGTGAAGGTCAAATCGGTTACATAGACGCTTCCTAGTGATCCTCACAGAACGACTAAATCCACTCAACTTCACGGATGACCATTTGGAGAACACCATAATGCTTTTAGCCCGAATATTTAAATGAGCCAATTTGGAGTGGTGAAGATATTGCACGCCTTTGACTATTTGACGAAACACCGCCATCTTGTCACCCAGTCTAAATCTCGTCACGTGGGAGAGTAGAGCCTTCTGAAGATTACCATATTTCGCCCATTCCAAACAGAGGCTGCACGCAGCACCAGCTCTCATCCATCCACCTAAGCGTATAACATTTTGATGACTGATTGTTCCTAAAACTCTGAATTCTCTTGCTAAGCCAATCCTAGCTGCTCGCGTGGCGTCAGACCGAAGACATTTCATAAAAACAGTATCCTGGGTAGCCTTTGAGAGAAGATGAAACTTATGAAAGTTCCTGCTTGTCCCGAGATCTTTAAGTGCCACAAACTTCTGACCTATTGCCCTGGTTAAGGCGCTGGCCACCTTCCGTGGATCTGTTAACCTGTCTGTTCCGTGGAACATTTCTGTAAACATTCAACAAACATCATATCACACAGTTGACAATTTCCCGAAATTTGTCTGAACCATTTATGCATGACATTTGTATGAGAGGACTTTGTCTAGCATTTATAATTTCATATATGGCAGTAGTTTTGTCGCCTTGATTTTATCCCTGAACATACTCGAGTATAAATTTTCGCCATAAATGAATCCAATCAAGGCTTAATTCCATTATTTTCAGGATTCGGGTAACTTCTATGTAAGTTTTCGAATTCCATGCAGTGCTACCTAACGCATTGCAGTGAGACCAGTGTGGGTTTATACCTGTGTGGGGGCTCTTTGTAATATTGCCGGGAAGATTAGTCCTTACTATTTTAACGTTACCAGTTGGCGTATTTTAGAGTTTTCTTTGCTATCTTTTATCACACAGTTTGATCACACACTCATCTCCCCCTCCCCACAATTTACAATCCACTACCTTGAGTATTGAGTACCGACGAGACACGTATACCCACTAGACTTACAGCTGCCATATCTTAAAACAAATGAGTAGGTATTTGAGGTAATATCTACCTGGTTCACTGTAAAGCGCTACCATCGTTCGCCAGATGAAAAACAAACACAGCACAGCATTCCAGACGCCTGGAAACAAAGGTACATGTATATGTTATCAAATAATCAAACTGGCTGTACAAATCCATACAATCTAATACATTAAAGTTACACAATCCTGTCAAACATCTCCATCATCATGCTAACATCATAAGCTCTATCAAGTCATATTCGATCTCTAGTACCGGGGTCTATAAAAGCTGGTTGCAACGGCGTGAAATATAAGTATTTAGACATTCCAAATTTAGCAGCAAATCATAAGAAGTCGAAATTAAACAAAATATGCAAACAAACCTCGCAAAATCTCCTACGGTTTCCGAACAGGACTTATCATCTTAGAGTGTAAACACCTTAGTGCTTATCACCACAAGTGACTTTATCCATTTAGAAGTTCTATGATATGTATATTTTATACAAGGTACATAAAAATGCATATAGTAAATCTAGTATTGGGGACAAACTATCTCCTAAAAACATGATTAAATTCTTACATGTCTCATTCAATTGATGTACAATGTATTATGTGCAGAAAAAATTTTGGGGAAATGCAATCTAACTATAATTTCAATATACGGGAGTTATAGTTGAAGTTTCAAACTGAAAGTTAGGCATTGTTCAAGTGAATGGTTGAATGATTATCCTTTCCATCATAATTTATATCAACCTGGCCCTCTAGCTAGGGAAGTTTGTTTGAAGAGAAGCAATATTGTCTTTACTTAGCAATGAAGGAAAATTTAACTTTCCAACACTATGGAAACGCTTCACATCTTGGTTATGCTAGTGTCAATAATTGTTGGAATACATCGCCGTCATATAAGCTAAAGCCCGGCGTAAAACATTAATCAATCTACATCAACATAAATTCATGATCACGACAAATTTGGCAAATCAGATGTGGCCATGACAATGTCAGACTAAACGTCATTTGAGATCCCTTTGTCTGGAGATAGGAAAGACCATATGCGCCAATCTTATCAACATATACATGGGATCGGTCTTTGTTTATCCACAAGATAAACATTTCGATTAGATTGTTGAAATCTTTAACTGTTCCTCTAATCGCAAAGGAACAAATTTATGATTGGGAACATACTTGCATTCATATGATTCAATTTTTTGCATGTGTATAACAATATTGGCGATCAACAGTTGGCGCCATGTCTAATTGGAAGAGAATGAAAAATAGGTTTTTTTGTTTGTTTGATTGGGGAACTTGTCAACAAAATTCCCTTTTAACAGCCTAGATTCCATAAGAGCTTAAACTTAGATGATCATATGACGTTGCTATAAATCCTTAAAGGTTATTTCACTAATATGACGGGGTTACAGACCAATGGGTGAAAGAACCCACCTTTGACACCACTTGCAACAAACACAGACAATACAGGACAAAGGCAGGCAAATCACAGGACACAACACAAATGCACCACATATCACCCTGTGAGTGACGAAAAGCCTGATCTTTCACTGGTCTATCAATAATAAAATACGTTCTCCGACTATAATCGCCATGGCTATTTGGGAGAATATAATCTCACTCTCTGTTTTTAACAAAGGGCAGCTTAATACGCAGTATGATATGTTAAGGTTGTTCTAAATTCACAACAATTGTATACTGGTATACATTCTCGTAATGTATCTAAAGGTAGCCTTTTGGTACATTAAGTTTGATAGAGGCACTTTAATTCGTTCCAAATCCAAATAAACTAAATTAAATCTGCAAACCGATTTGCCCGTTCTGATATTCGCAACATACATATGTGTGTGACATAAGTATAGCAGTGACGTCAACTTGATGCATGGAATTTTGTGAACTGCAATTCAAGCCATCGTCTCAACAATTAACTAAAATTCACCGACTACCATTAAAGAGAATCTACAAATTTGGTGTGAAACTATCCTGCAGCTCTGACCATTGTGTGTGTGCAATGTCAGCAATAAATTCAGGTTTAAGCCGAATCTATTAATTTGTGTTGCAGTTATCGTAATCACAACACATATATAGGCGTAAACATCGTAGACAACACGAACGTTTTCATCTTGTCTAAATGCGTTATTTAACCAAACTCCGTGTAAACCGACGTCTCATTACGAAATCATTTGATTTTTTCTTTTAGCTCTGACACAGAGCTTAAATCATTTTCCCGTGTATTGCTTATAGGTGACCAACGACAACCTTGTTAATATGCTCGCACAAATAAAAACCACTCCTAACATCTGCCAACTTCTCCTCCACTAAAATGACGGGGAGCAAATTTTTTTCTTAAAACTATGACAGCGTCTATAAAACATATATGTACAGAGAACTGAAAACCATTGCTTAATAACACATATTATCCATTATAGACAAGCCTGCAATCTTAACATCTTTTGAGCGGCATGGGACAACAGTCATACTACGACACGTTTTATCACCAGAAATAACTTATTATTTATTTACATAAAAGACATGTAGATAAAGACAGTTTGTCGTGCCTCCACCGAGATTCAAACGAGGGTCTCTGAGCTACAGAGGCTCGCAACTCAACGACAACGAACTCTCATCAAACTGACATATGTATTTATGTAGAGAAAGAGACAGCAGAGGCAAGCTAAATTTTCTTTCATTACAATAAAAATATATATACATACAGTATTATTCCTCGTCGGAGGACGGTATTTAGAACAGTGAGTATATATTACCTGGATTCTTGCTTCCATGGGGTATTTTGTCACTTATTGTCTTCATGTGTTTAATGAACTTGTCAGCTACTTGTCGAAGTTCTTGCCATGTTCTCGTCAGGTCAAATCTGGGAGCTTTAGATAGCAGAGATGACATCCCTTCTTTCCAGCTGACAAAATATGTGAACCCCTTCCAACCTGTATCCTCAATGGGATTAAGGCCTACCAAACTGCTGATATCGCACTCTGTCACATACTGGAGAAGCCCACAGTATGTGGTTGTCACGAACCCCGATTCTCTATGATAAAAAAAACACAAATACAATTTCAGTTGAGTAATTAAGACCAGTAATTTAACTAATGAAGATATCCTCTTAATTGTAAATACTGATAGCTTTTATAACGTTATTTGGTTGTTGTAGTGTAATCTATTGTGATTGTTTGGTTGAATAATTGATTGATTGATTGATTGATTGGTTGATTCATTGATTGGTTGATTGATTGGTTGATTCATTGATTGGTTGATTGATTGGTTGATTGATTGGTTGATTGATTGATTGATTGATTGAATAGTTGATTGATTGATTGATTGATTGGTTGATTCATTGATTGGTTGATTGATTGATTGATTGATTGATTGATTGGTTGATTGATTGATTGATTGATTGATTGGTTGATTGATTGATTGATTGATTGATTGATTGATTGATTGATTGATTGATTGATTGATTGATTGATTGATTGATTGATTGGTATATTAATAAGCCCAACTTTATAACTAAACCTAACCCTATTTAACCCTAAACTCGACACTAAAATGACATCAAATCTAACACGACCGACTTACCTTGAATCAACAAAAAAATTGCACATATACTTCCGTTCGGTTATTTGACACAAAAATTCATACCTTTTGTAGAAGATTTGGTTCCTGTGCTAATGTTGTACAAGCCGTGACAAACCAACAGTTACCCAGTTCACCTTCTCTGATATCATCACAACTCACACCTTCAACGATCAACTTAGGCGCTTTACAAATCTCCTGAAAACACAAGATAAAACTATGTACTAGAAGTATACAACCTCAAAACGATTGGAGGGATTTGCACATTCAATAGCTGGTCGTACAAGCCCGAGACCTTAGTTTGAATCACCGTGGAGTAAAGCTAAATTTTCTCTCTCCACATTTATGAAGATATACAGGCCTAAAACATTTACAAAACCTACATATACATTTCCATCATGCCAGCATGCTTTTAACATGGGAATAACTTTTTATACGCCCGATGAAAATCGGTCGTATTATGGAATAATCTGCGTCCGACCGTCTGGTTGGCTCCAATCCGTTTCCGGAGCAGAACTCGAAAACTATATATAAGGCCTATCTTTGTGAAACTTGGTAGACACATTCACCATCGATAGTAGTTGTGCATTTTGCTAAAACGGATTCACCATTTTTTTCTTTATTTTTTTCTTATTTCTATGGATAAGAATTTCATGATTTCAAAATGATCTTTAACCGAATGATCAGGGAGAGCGAAATGTTCAGCTATTGGGGATATGAGGTTGGATCTAATGGAGCTCAAATGATTGTTGGCTCTAAGCCGAAGGGGATTTTTGGTTTCACCAACATATTGTTTCAGACACTTCTTACAAGTTATAAGGTATACCACATTTTCTGAATCACAATTCAAACTGTCTACCAAATAATAAACATTTCTAGTTTGTTGCCCAACAAAGGAGGCCTTATCTGCTTTGTAAACATCTAGTTTGCATCTCGCCTTCATACATTTTGAGGACCTGCCTGAAACTGTCACAGGGCGATTGTGGAAGATCAATATATAGGTGTGGAATATTCTATAACATAATAGCTCCAGATCAATACCTGAGGTATTCGAATATGGTCGTCAGTGAATTGTCAGGACTTGGAACTTGTGCAGAAATATTCTTATTATTCGTAGTTATGTTTAAAATAATATGTTAAGCAATTGGAAATACCATGAGGTCTATATTGGTTAGACATGTAAACATTTCTCACACCGTGTCAGTAACTTTGTCGGACACTTAGAGGATACTTAAACATAAAAGTATTTATTTATTTGTAACAAATATTCTGCTTGGTTCGTGGCATAATATAGGCTTTATTTGTGTGTTTTTAACCATATATTTAACCAATTTCAGCACACTGGTTTATAATTAATCTGATAAAATAAAAATGATGCTTGACGCCAATGGGCCTTGAATTCGTATTGCGCTGATGGAACTGAAGCAAAGTGTATTTGTTTGCATATTCCAGATAATCAGATTCTTATTTTAAAAAAGATCTACGTTAAATCCCTATACAACATTGAGTTGTAGCGTTTGTCGCAGACAACATCGAACTTGGAACATCATTCGATGACGTCAGGAACTGACGGCTCCATGCAATGCCACTATACAAATTGTCCAATAAAAATGAACGGTAACAGAATCCATCAACGAAAATGATCGACATTTCATTACCTAGTTCTGGGGTAGTTGTCGTTTGATTGGTCATCCAGACAACCCAATTGACACCCAATGGTATAGGATATGAAAAATCAACATAACGAAGACAACATACCGAGGATCTATTGTATATGTCTCCTTTTAATCCATTTAAGAACATCACAGGATAGGGCCTATTTTTACTTTTTGGTTGTATTGGTCCAGTAGGCTAGCCGAAAATGAGTTTTGTTTGTTTGTTTGATTGGGATTTTACGCCGTAATAATGATGTTTCACTCATCCATAAAATGACAGCGTACTACCCCATTGGGGGAAGGACACCACCCTTGACGCCACTGGCAACAAACGAAGACACGACAGGACAGCACAAATACAGGACGCAATACAAAGACATCACAAACAGATCTGATACGTGCTACTCCTTAGATCTGAAAGCACCAGTGCAACAAAAAACTCACTCCCAACCCTCCTCTCAAAAATGTGGTAAAACAATAATATTTAGTTATTTATCAGGCCAAACAGGTTGGTAACATTTATTTTACAAGGGGAAGATTTTTTTTACCTTTGGCCTCTTCCACTCGATGTCCTTGTCAACTTGACTGAAGAACAAAGATTTGTTGTTGGCGGGAAATTCTGGGTCCTCAAAGAGAATTCCTTTCTTGGCACAGTCTGATTTAATCGAACTGTATTTCTGATTACGGAACCTCCGAGACATGGTGAAAGAAAAAGTTGCCTGAAATATTAAAATTAAGATTTTTTTATATTTTCAATGAATGTCATATGAATATTGTCATATTGTGATAAATGAGGTCTGGAAATTACTTCAAATACGCATTAAATATATATGCATGCTTGCCAGTGACCCGGGTTCGAATCCCGGTGTAGGCATGCACAATTTACTTCCTCTACATTAACAATTATAAGCCTGGATTGACTTTCACAAAATGTCGTATGATAATAAAATATCCTACGATATTTTTACACCTATACAGGTTAACATGACGAAATTTAATCGTAATATATTGTTTTGGACTTTCGACGTTTTGTGAAAGTGGCACCTAGTCTTTGACAGTCTCGCGTGAACCAGACTCATCTCGCGTAAACTCCGACCACGGTAATGACCAGGGGCCAGTTGCTCGAAAGACGATTAGCCGATAACACCAGATTAAATCGCTAATACCGAGTTAAAGATAGACCTTCAACATGGCGTGACGTCATCTAATAGCGGATTAAATTTAATAGCGTTTCGAGCAAAATAGTTATCAATGGTATTTTGACAAAAAAAAAATATATATATAATTTTATATAATACATGTTAAGATTTCAGGAACCAGAGTTTATACCATTTCTTAACAAAGCCTACCTTCCCTTGATGCAGGCCCACTCAGTAAGGGTAGTAGAATATTCTTAGCAAATCGACATAGCCCTTACTTTAGCCTTCACAATATTCTAAATTCACACCGAATTTAATATTCATTCAGGTTTTACATTCAACACACTGTGTTAATTCTGGTTTTGTTTATCACCACAACAGTAAAAAAAAAATGTAGCCTATGTTGTACAAGGCAGCTAACGCCCATTACTTTTCATATATTCTTAAAGCAATCCATTGGTAGACAAAATCGAAGGCTGCTTTAAATGATCCGCACATGAAGTTGCTATTATGGATAGATATGAACAGGTAATTATTAAAGGTAAACGTACAAATCAATTTATCAAATTAATTTTCCTAGCTACCACTCAAAAATTCTTATAACAACGAATCAGTCCACAATTTAAAAATCGTCCGTTACAAAATGTATATTTACCTAACGCCAATGTAATAAAACATTTATACGTTGATTTGTATGCAACACAACTACATATGTAGGCCCTATTTATATTAATCACGCTGACACGGGGACATTGACCAATCAAAACCGCCGAATCCCACATCTCGTGTTCTATAAAAAATCCCTGCAGAGACAAGTTTCTGAATAAATCCGAGTATGGAGGAGTTTGACAATTAATGCTTGTCAAAAACAAACGACAAAGAATTTGCACAGTAAAGCACAAAACTGATAAGATTGTCTATAGCACGCACATTTAAACTCTTTATCCAGCTTCAAAGGAGTATTATTTAATCTTGTTTATCCCCAAGCATAGATTGTCTAAAGTCACTTGAAGCAATGTAGCGGTCTACCACTCGTACTTTGAGTATATTCAATAACAGTGTTTTCTTTATTTTGGGACCGCATTTTCTTATTTTAAACAGATTCTAGTTCAGAATTATTTTTTTTCTTAAAGACACAACAATTAATTCATTACTTTTAGCTTTGGGAGCTGTGTCACCAGCCTATCAGAGGGAAATAGTGAATGTCCGCTACCTAGACTCCACCTGACTATAACCTTCTATTTTAGTAGAAGGTCGGGTGGCTGAGTGAGTGTAAAAGGTGGCCGGCATTTACTGCTGGTGATTCGGTGCCTAACTCTGACGGGTTTCAACCTGCACAATTTTCTGAACTAGAATCTGTTCAACATCAGAAAGTGCTATCCCAAAATAAAGAAAACCCCGGTAATAATCACTTTCTAAAAGACACAAAAATTAATTCATTATATTCAATAAATTTACAAAAATTACGAGTAACAGATTGTGATTACCACTTGTGAGAATTCATTAATATCAACAATATAATCTTCTTGATACACGGTGAAAGTATAGCGACTTCTCTGCAAAAGGAATAAAGTGCGACGCCCTATATGGCGTAAAGGGTCACATAGAGACTAGAGATTACAGAAACTTTCTTGGCCCATTCAAATTGGTCAGCTTATATTAACATATAGCCTACTTTTGTGTCAAAATAAAGGAACAGCTTAACTCTTTATCCAGTAAAGCTCTTACCATATCAGTTGAGTAGCCTCTTGTCGTTTAACTGAGAGAAGGGTCTACATTCGGGGAGATTTAGTGAGTGTAACAAACTATATGGGTTAAATATAGCACTATACAAGTCAATTCATGGTGGAAAGGGTGGCGTGATACACCGCTTAATTTACGTCAACAGCTACAGCACACAAATATATACATACCAAATAAAATAATATATAAAACAGTATATACAGGGCTTCATATAGACCAGTTACAGGACTGTAAACGTAGAGCTCCGGCAATTTCTCCAAATTAGACATCAGCATTTCCCTAAATACAATTTGTTTTAGTAAAAATGGTAGTTTAGTTGCTTGGTGCTTTAATAAAGTATTCAATTTCATGACAAAAAAAAATTATCCTTTCACAGACTGATTTCTTCAATAATTCCAAAACCGTATTAATTATCTCCCCATATGCAGACCCTAAATCAAAATTCTGTATATGGTCCTGCTTTGTATCTGCATATGTAGAAACCTTTAGACATTAAGAGATCGTTTGCTATGAACTTACAAAAATAATTGTCACTTCGCATAGTGGGCCATTCTACCAAACAAATCAAAACTTTAAGTCACATGATCGCCCAAAAATTCGGTATTTTTAATTTATTGGTCTCAAGAAGTACGAGTCAGAGATTTGTGGTATTATAATTCCACCCTTAGTTTGCAGTTTCCAGTTAAAAAAATGAGCCTACTTTTCTAAAAAAAAAAAAAAAAATAGTAATGACACTTTCAGAGGTATTAATATACAGACTTATACTCAGAAAGTAACATGGGCTCATTAAGCAGAAATTTGAAACCCCAGCATGCACTGGCTCTATACGTGTGCTATAATGAGAATAAGCCAATGCTGCATGAGGACATGTTTATCCTGTCGTTGTCTGTCATGATATATTAACTATACATACACGATCAGCGCTGAATATGACATCAAAATGTGTCGAATACACATGTCGAATGTTGTTGTTGGCATTTAAGCCCATTATTGGCGTATTCATTGCAGCCACAATGCAAATGTCGTCAATCCTACATATGCTTCGTCTTGGACGTGTATGTTCTCTGAGATCTGGCCGATATCTCTAATGTAAGATGGGAATTACAGGGAATCACGTTTAAAAAGCTGACCTGCGAAATATCAATGCCATCACAACGTCCCAAAGAAGCTTCAATTGCAAGACGGAGCCAAATATATTCGAAAAGACGCCATAGAAATCCACTGCATATGCGACATAACGTCATTTGAATGTGTGACGTCATATTCGGTTTCAACAACGTCTTGCTCTGCGACGAAATGTTTCCTTCGTCTGATGTAAATGGGCAAAAACGAAAGGTGAAAATGTTCTGGATAGGTCAACGAGATAGTCTATTGAAACGAAGGTTTGATACTTGTTTTCCCTAAATCTATTACTGTTTGACTCCTATTATTGAAAATAAATGGTAGTCGAATCATAGCCTACATAAAAGCACGTTGTTGTTTTTTTGTAAAATTATTTGGTTGCGTCTTTGACGCACTTAAGACTCGCATAACTCAAAATAAAGTCATATTTTTTTAGCTTGTGGGTTTAAGTATAATGCAGATCCGATTAAATCGTGCAGTTACTGTTAAAGTAAATTTCCAAGGAACTATTGCAGAGCTATCTGTTTTATACTGATTTACTTAAGTTCGGAAATATGAAAATGCAGGGCGTTAAACACCAAACAATCAATCAATCAACCAATCAATCCATCCATAAAATGAAGCAAGGCTGCTTACAATAAGTTGGAACTTACTTGTTAACTCAAAAGTTTTGCTGTTGGGTATTAGAGCGAGCTTCCGGTTGCCCTGGTGCTCTTCAAGCGAAGTGGCAACACGAAGCCAATCTTTTATGGTGAAAATAAATTTTCACAAACTATATGCCATAAGCTTTCTTATATCCGGTCAATGTTGTTTTTTACTAATGACATCGGAGGTACAGACACTAGGCCGGCACGCTTTGTACACCGGAAATGATCTCGGTATATACACGTATAGCGATCGGATTCATACGGCTTTCCAGTCAAAGGATTCATTAGTATTCACACCTTTACAGTGATTGTCTCATTATTTATAAACACAGACGATGTTTGGCCCAACAATGGGAACATGGGCGACTCAACAGCCGAATACAACATAGACATGTGCGCTACAAACACGCGGTTTGTAAATGGTACGCTCTGGTATAAGATTAAATATCGCCATTTCCAATTACCGTATTAGAACCTATTTAAACGTTTGTGACCAGACGCCTTGTTTGTTTATTAGTTGTTGTTCGGGTTTTTCTATTTATTTTCTTGGGTATTTTGTATTTCCCCCCACTGAATTTGTCCCAGCGTAAAATGTCAGGTATACTCGTCATTCCATGTCGCTGTATGTCCATACAAAACCGTGGCAGCAAAACGATTTAAAAAATATGCTGTATGGCGTTAGTTGCAAAAATATGTGCTCTACAGACAGGCAGTTGTACAGTAGAGTTTGAAGAGCACAACTATTTCTGCGGTTCGATTCTTTCATTAACACAAGCAGCATTATGCATTGCTATTCAATGTATTTTTCTGTATAATGAATGATATTTGTGTCTTTTAGCAAGTGAATATTAACAGTAATTTTGTTTTTTTGGGATAACACTTTCTTAGTTTGAACATATTCTAGTTCAGAAAATTTTTGCAGATTGAAACCCGTCCGGGAATCGAACTCACGACCCCCTCTGTACAGTCAATCAATGATGTATAACAATATAAAGACATAATTCCTTTGATATTCCAATATAACCTCAGCACCTGCTTTGCTAGACTTTTTATACAAGAATATCAAAATCTTGAACCTAAATGTCTCATCTTCCCGAGGCAAGGCGGAAAAGAAGATCGTCGCATTAAGCCTCTCTTCCTTCCCTACCTTGCCTTAATGGATTGAAAAATTTGAGTTAAATGGAGTATACAACAGTAACTTTCGGATGACCTCTCTGTATCGCACCCAATCAGATTGGATCTTTCTTAGAATAAGAAAGAGGTGATCTTAACAAAAGAGGACAAGTAGGCTATACATGTAATATACACGCACGATCTTATGGTCCCATTAACGAGTCCTGGCATCACCACAGACGCGTTAATTGACAGTGGCGCCAGCTTGTTTGTTTTCGACTTTGATGTGTAAACGGCTTTCTGATTGGCTGCTTGTTTCTGCAATAGTCCAATTGAAGTTGTGCCACGTTTTTGCCTCGAATTGCAGCAAGGGGTAGTAATGTGGAAGTCTCGTCTTACACATTTTGACCCTTGCAATAGGCAGATGCGCTCCAACAGGAAGAGGCTTATACATATCTCTACTACACTTAAATAAACATAGCGAATGTCATAAAGCTTTCGAATATGCAGATTTAGTTTAGGAGTCTGAACCCAAAACTTGGGAAAACTGTTAAATCTTTACTCAACGTGGGCTGTGTTTATCAGCAGATTTGAAAAAAAATGTATGTCATGTTACTGTTGGCGTCACAGATGATGCTCGCAATGCAACCGAGGACTGTCCGGTGAGAAGTCTTCCAATGACTGCAGAGCATGTGGGATGTTTTTTTTCGCATTTTTGGAATAATTATATTGACCGCTGCATCTGACGTGGTCGTACCTCAAATGACCTGCTTTTTATTGTGAGATTTATCATCACCACCCCACGTCGATTATTAAACACATAAGCATGCTTAAACATTCTAAGAACATTCTGTGCACCACGCATTGGTTTGTTTAGTTTTTAGTTTTTTTTCTCAGATCGTTTTGACTTAAAATCGTCAACAATCGCACATATTAATATAAACAGTGCACCATTTACAACGAATTGCTACACATTAGAAACACCTCGTTTCCAAATTGTATTGTTATCATTCTTATGCCTGGAAAACTGTTTTTAATTCAACAGTATAAAAAGCGACATTACAACATTGAATAGTATTCAGTTAGAATCGTCATCCAGCCTGGTGGAGCATCCGGTCGGGGCGTTTCACGTGGTGCAGACATTTCACCGCCTTGAGAGGGCCATACAAAACGGCGTGGAGGCTGCAGCAGGTAAACCATTTTGTAACCATCAAGTACCATCTAGCTTTTCAACGCAGACTGGGAACTTTGGGATAAATCCGCGCCATCACTATCTTACCAGGAGGTCGCTTCTTAAAAATTTGAAAATGTGTAATGTGAGTCAACATTAAACGGAACAATGTTTTGATTTAAGAATAAATAAAATTGTTAGTATCTTTAAAAAAGGAATTGCTTTGATCTACAGCTGAATGACATCATGCATAGCATAGTCCCCGTGAATTTATACAGCTGTAGTTTGCCTGGCTACGACCGCACAATTTACGCCATTTTAGCGAATATCACTTCATTCAAAATGGTCTAGGTTTATGACCAAGCGGGCTGAACGCAAGTCATGGAGGTCAGACGGCGACAGTTTAAATCAAATGCAGGTAAACATGGTATTTCCGGTATTTTACTTCATGTCGGAAAATCACTTGACTCTTTCCCCATCCGTCAAATTACTTTACACGATTTTCAAGGTGTGTGATATAGGAATAACCCCCATTCCGAACCAAAAACACACATTATCTATTTTTTCTAGCTTACATTTTGATGTTGATTTTGAACAATATTTAAGAAATATTGTTGTACGAAAGGACGATAGCAACATAATGTGTTAAAGCTTTAAAGACTCAGAAAATAAGAACATTCGGGACAATATATACCCACCCGAAATATAATATAGGCTAAGCAAAACAAGCGAGATTTGTTTTCTATTCTTGGAAGCAACAAAGCCACACCACACAACGTAGTATCCATGTCAATGTATAAGCCCGTGTGTGTATTCAATGTGAGCCGATTTGACTATTAATATATTTACAGATATTACAAATGACCTAGAGAATAACAAAATATCTCTGCCAACGGTTCAAGACAGTCGGGGAGCTTATAACGCCATTCTCCGATTGCAGAGAATATACAAACTAAAGGCAGAAGACTTGGCGAAAGGTAATGTCAAATCACATAGAATTGCGGGTCTAACGGCTAATGCGGCTCTAGACATAGGAAACTTTGCGGCGAATGAAGACCTCAACAAACCGCTAGCGGCTTCGTGGTGGGAAGCAGCCAATCAACAACATGTTTCCCGCCCACAACTTACTCCTTCAACTCACAAGGATCTGCTCCTCAAGTTAGCCCGGAAATATATGGAGGTGAGACTTCCTTGACAATTTACAAAATAATGTTATTGGTTTCAGTATCGGCAACAAGTTATTTTAAAGGATTTTTATATATGCAAAAAGCCATCAAAATCGACATTTAGACGTTAGTCGACTTTAGAAAGTTAACCGCGGTTTTAGCATTTTACAAATACTGCATGTTTGAGAAATGAGCATCATGATTTGTCAGCGAACAATGTGATTTTTTCAACGAACGCGAAGCTGAATACTTTATGTTTGAACTGACAAATCATGATGTATCTTTCTTATACCGAATGTATTTTTACCATATTTGGGATCAATTTACTAGTGGTTTACACGAGCGAGATAGAATTACATACAAACCGTTTATGACACGGAACGGTCTCTGCTTTAAAAGAGAATACTTTCACGTGAGTGACGGAGTAGGTATGTGCTTTATTCGAGAACACATTCCCGTGAGCGAAGAGGAAAATCGTTTGACAGTCAAAAGAAAAAATCACATGTACATCCCTCCAGCGTGCAATATAACTATTGTTGCACGACATTAGTAGTAGTTGTAAATTTTGATGGCGCATGCAATACAATAAGTATTATTTGCGCCAGAACTTAACATTGAACCGACTTACAACAATATAATTTGAAGAATGGTATATTCATCCATATAGTAATTTGAATTGCTAGATGTTAATTTCTGTAGAGGTGT
>JAQQZZ010138402.1:0-13325 GCA_030265115.1 Mopalia vespertina | reverse complement strand
CCTTCGTCACTTCCTGGTAAGACATTAATGGTGCGGGTTTATCCCAAAGTTCCCAGTCTGCGTTAAAAAGCTAGATGATACTTGATTGGTTACAAAATGCTCAGCACGCGGTAAAGTTTTTTTTTAAATATCGTATTAACTAGTAAACATCGCGTTGAGTGAAGATTTTACGGTTTCCATCTCCTTGCCTTCAAAATATTATGTACTCCAAAATTAAACGTGACTATTCTAAAGCCACAGCAAAATATAATGAACTGAAAGTAAAAACATTGATCCGTTCGACATTATGACAATTGTCATCTTATACCTGATTATGTAGAGAGTTTCTATGAAAGCTTGTAAAATGCTGTTTAAAGGTATTTGTATAGTCGCATTGATTATAATAAGGTTAGGTATGTCCCATTATGTACTGGTATTTAATTTCTGTGGATTAGAAAAGTCTTAGAAATGATACTGTGAGTGTCCGTCCTTCCGTCATACGTGTTGTCAACACAATAACCTGAAACCAAATTCACGGATTAACTTGAACTATAGATTCCCCTTATTGGAACAAAGGATGGGATTGCCTTTCAGAAAATGCTGTAAAATAGTATGGCCGTCATTGACAAGGATGGCACGCAGCTGTTCCCCAGATGCCATCGAATCGCTTTTACTTACGTTTGTAGATGATGTGGCCCTGTTCTCTCATTCTTTTTTTGGTCTCCAAAACAATTAAGTATATTTTTGTTCAAGACTCATACGTGGATTGTATTAAATGGATAAAACACAAACTCCTGATTTTGAAATGATTACGCGGAGTAGCTCAGGAGTAGCTCAGGAATACCTCAGTAGCTCAGGAATACCTCAGTAGCTCAGGAGTTTGTTTCTTATTCATTTAAATATTTTGTCTTAATATTGTGAAATCCGGGATCTAAAAGTAAATAAAGATAATCAAAAGTGGTGGCATTTCGTAACGATGGAAGGTTACGTAAAATTGAAGAGAAAAAATTATAGAAACAGTGAAAAGCTACAAATATATCGGTATACAATGTTTTCGTAAAAAATCATTCATAATTCTTGGCCACATCTCGCCTAGTCACACAGGGCAAATGTGCTTTTGTGGAACTTGAGGACAAAGCAGTTCTTACGTAAAATGACTTTCACAGCTTTTTTTCAAACTGTTTGATTCTAAAGTCAAACCTATTTTGGTTTACTCTTCTGAATTATAAGTCAATTGAATAGATCCAATACATGTCTATCGAACAATGGGTTGGAACGGCGGAAGGCACGCCATGGCTGTAGCCATTTAAATATTTAGAATACTTAAATCTAGAAGCTATTAAACTGCGTCGGGATTTTTTCTCGGCTGCAATTAGGTATTGTAGGTTTATAATATACATGGTGTGTTACTGTTCTCCCACGAATAATGAGAAAAGTAAATGTCAGACTGGACAGGTCGAAGATCCGTACCACTTTATTACGATTTGTCCAGCTTATAATCATATTATGAGACAATATTTGCCAGCAAAGTTCCTATCAGGGATATCTGATAATTTCATTTTCAATTATGATGCCCGCCAAAACATAAATTTATCATACAAATTTGCTAAATTCTGTCGTCTTGCTTTACGAAAGCTATAAGAGATGCTTTATCCATAGAAGGAATTGTGTGATATATATAGTCACACCATGTCTTTAACACATACGCAATATGTAACTGTGAACAGAGCCGCAGCAGATAGTATCATTGGCTAAAAACCCGCCTTAAATTTACGGTCGTCTAAACAATAACGCGACCAGTGGATATGATAGAGTATGTCGATCAACACAAACGCATACATATTAAGGGCCGATCTCAGAAAGCCGTATTTAAGGGGAACTATATCACTTAATATTAATGCGTATTGCTTAATGTCTGGCGATTGTTATCCCCGTGCAATCAACAAATATCATTTTAGATTAATTACTAAATGGAACAATTACATTTACATTATAAATGGATTAGGAGTTATTACAATCGGTTTTATAACTCATGTCAGAAATAGCTTTGAGAAACCGGTCCTTCGCAGGACTAGAGGCGGCCTAGTATTAGAAGCGATGGGCTAGTTTATTTCGTTGGGGTTTTACGCTGTATTTGAAGTTATTCCACTAGTTTGACTGCGTGTCAAGCCAATGTGTTAAGAAAACCACCCACTGGCAGTAAACAATGACTAGACCCCGATGCATACATCACAAACAGATCGGTGTTTGGTTGTTCCTTAGATGTAAGACCACCAGAGCAACAAAACCTTACCTCCGCCGGAAGCATTAGGACAGCGAAAGGCTTGAGACAATCTCGGCTGATAAAACCTATTGAATGTATGCTATTAAAATAATCCTAGGCTGTACCTTGTTGAAAAACTATCTCCACGCTAATTGTAAAGCTACTTCATCGCGTTATTTAACATCTTATGTTGGATCAAATTATTGGAATTCCTTATCGGTACAGTTTTTTTTACTCTGTAAAGCTCTAAGCAAATAGTGGTATTGGTATGGACGTAAAAAGTGGAAAACAAATCTTAAATGTTAATTTTTTAAAACCAAACATATAGATGCCCGCTGATGAAGGGAGTAAACAGCATTTGAATACTTGATTCACCAAAACTATACACCTCTGCCGCGGCCACTATATACGTCATTGTGTAAGACAATACACGTAAAGCTAGAAATAGCAGAAATGAGTGAAGAATATATAATTCTTTCAAATATATTATTATCATGTTATCGCGGAGTTTTATTTCGTAAAATTTTTTTAAAGCTGATTTATTTAACCCAACGTTTATATGGTGAGCATTACGTCATGGAAAAATAAATCAGTGTTATTTTCCAAGGGAGATAATTCAGTCTTTTTAGTCTCAAACACATTCAATTCATGGAGGTCATCAGTTAAACCACAGTGTAGGAAGTTCTGGGGGAGATCTGTAAATTGTCTTGACGCCCTGAAACTGTTTCAAAAGTGCAATTATTTACATCAGGGTGAGTTCTTTCTATTTTTGTCCCTCAGAGTTTTATTTTCCTTTCCTTCAACTGGAATTGGGGAGAGTAATTCTAAGTACCATGCCCTATATAAGACAAAGGAGTCCAGTTGCTATTTACTCGCACAAAACAAAACAACCACGCGATGCGAAATAAATTGACATTGCCCCATGCAATGTTTTTGTTTTAAAGAAGCACACACTGATGTAACCTTCAACAAACCTAACTGATAACGCACCAAATGGAGTCGGTTAAGACTTTAATACCGAAAAATGCACCAAGACGCGGAAGCTCCGATCTGGATGAAGAAAGTCGGAGTGGCAATCTATACCCAATCTGTTTCCCAGATAAAGGGAGTATTATATAGTCATCTCAAACTCACATCAATACGACAGCGATAATACAGCAACTGTTAAGACACCAAAAATGTTCATATTGAATAACGAGGTATTTTTTTTTTTTACCAAGAACTACATTTTCCCTTCTGTGTTTGGAAAGATGTCGATAAACAATGTTTGGACAGACACAACAGCTATTGAAGTAACTTGAACACCCCTACCAACATTTTTAGGTAGGAATGTTGTTTTAACCCACGTTCAGCAAAACACACTGAAGTTTGTTCCGATAAAACTGAAAAGAGTTAGTACCACAGATCCACCAACCTGAAACCCCATTTTCGTAACCTTTTTGCAGGGATGTACTTGACCACTCAAGCATCGTTTTGACTTAAATAGTATCAAATTATCAAAAGTGTTCACTGTTTTTGGAATCAATAGAGGGGATTGAATAAGTCAGTGAACAGCACTACGAATAACAACAACGAAATGAGTAAACTGTACACAATTTTGTTTTTAAATTTTACTACAACAGTATAAGGTACGATAAAAAATAATATATATGTTTATAATTTCTCTGTAAATCACCCAAATGCATGCAAGCAAAATGCATTGTTTTGGGATACAGCGAGGCTCTAACTCAAAACAAAGAATTATTTTTATTTGCAGCTGTCAGAGTGTTTACTGTATAAAAAAAACTTCAAACTATATTTTCGGTTTTAACACATCTTTTCCATTACGATTTAAAAATGCAAAAAAGAAATACTAAAAACAGACCACTTTTGCTAAGTTTTCAAATGGTCAAGTCCGAAAAAGCTCCCGTAGATCAACCTCGAGTTGTATGGATATATGTCTTTTTCCAGAGAGGAAGGGGGATGGAGCGACCATGGAAATGTCAAAATATTTGTTGGTTACATCATTTAACAAACTGGTCGTTTTCTCGCGTTTGTTTTACTAAACCTTGATAGCATAAATTGTCAAATATGTATAATTTACACGGTAACAACAAATTTTGTTTTATATTTTGAAAAGAACGCAAAATCTGCATGCCTGCAATTGACAGCGATCGTATGAAGGTTATAAAAACATTTACCGTACTGTCATTGTAATACCGAGTGATTAACAACTGATAAATCATCTCATCTTTTTTCTTCACTGACTTCATTTAGTTCATGAAAAAATACATTTTTTTTTAAAAATCTTTGTCTGGATCTATATCTTTATTGTAAATATAATTGTTGGATCGAAAATCAATTGACTGCGCTTCCACAACACGAACTAGTATAGAATATACGGATATGGGCCAATCCTATATCTTTTCATGGAAGGAAAACGTTAAGATCTCGTCCGGCGGATTTCTGTTATTTCTCTTATACAATTATGATGTTTATGTAAACTTTGCGCGTTCCGGATAACCTTATATAAATCACATTCCCCAAAATCATAATCCAGTACGATTTTGTCGCCTACAAATTCTGAATTGAAGCAGCTTTTCGGGCGCTTGATGTTACAGCAACTAGGTTCAAAATGTTGTGAGCAAAAAAGGTCATATTAGATTAGATTGCATTATGATTCTGAGGATTTGATGGTGTAAAAGTTATCCGGAATGCCGATGACGAGAAAAATAATGAAAATTCACCGGACGAGTTCTTCAAGATTTCCTCACATGAAAATAAATGATGTGCCGATAGCCGCATACTATACGGCTATGGTTCCCTTAGCTAAACGAGGACCAACATTATGGAATTGACGAAGCTGCCAAAGCCGATCATTAAGGCAATCGATCCATTTTGTAACCACCAAGTACCAAACTCAAATATCAAATACAATTGTATCCAGATATATATAAACCACACTGTCTTAAGGTGTGTACATAGCCAAGTAATAAATGAACTCTTTATCTATCCTTCTGAGGAGGCTGGTGAGCTGGAAGGTTGTCGGCGACTATAACCTGAGCTTGAGAGTTGGTAAATTTTCGCCTTGTGCCGTCTTCCATACAAGCGATGAAAAACATATCGACGGATGTCTCGTTTTGCCAAACCGTACACAACAGGATTAAAAGCTGAATTTGCCATAGCAAAGATAGGAAATATCTCGAACATCCACTTTGGGATCGAATGCCGTTCAACGATACACCCAGCGAAAATCAACGCACCAATAGGGCACCAGGATATTATAAAATAATCCACCACAAACATCACCATGAAGAATGTGCGGCTTTCCTTTTTGAAGTTTTCCCAAGTGGATCTGTGTTTGTTTTTGCCCGTACTTAAGTAGTGTTTCCTCACTTGTCGACACGCCACTAATAGAACTCTCAGGTGGAAATAAGTCATGATTACAAAAACCAGACCAACTAGTCCAGATACGACATAGGTGTAGCTACACGATGCTATGTGTTCCACCGCGCAACGACTTTGTACAGGGGGTGAAGTGGTCTCATTAGAGGTTCCATTGATTGTTAAATCTGGATAGGGGTCATACCACCCTAAAGCAGGAGAGGCCGTTATAAAAAGTGGTACAATCCAACAGGCTGCAATGCATTTCCTTAATATCGAGTGGGTAAAGATGACCGGATATCTTAGGGGATACACTACACTTAAGTAACGTTCCACAGATACCAGAACAATATGGTGTAAAGAGACGATCACAAAGTAAAGTACAATGGAATGGATGCAAGCACAGATGTAAGCCGTGTCTATAAGGATAGGGTAATGTGTGAAGATTCCCACAACCGGCGTCACCAAAAGTCCCACAAATAAATCAGATATGGACATAGACAGAAGAATAATATTTGTAGTGGTTTGAAGTTGTCTTGCGCTGCCAACTGTGATGATAAAAGCAGTGTTGGTAATACAAGCTGTGACTGCAAGAGCGACATGAAACCATATACCCATATTCTTTCCCCACGTAATGCTTGGGAATTTTACTTTGGTTATAAACGATTTTTCGACAGTACTTATGATGAAATAGTCACACTCTCTTGTGAAACTTCCGCTGATTTCGCGCCGACTGATTCTGTCATACCGTCTGTATGGGTTGTTTCAATTTCCAGTCGTCATCTGTTTAATCATGCCTAATCGGGCAGTTTGATCTAGAAATAAAACGTTTCTCATATAAAAGTGATAGCTATCCGATATATATGTTTACAAAGTAATACAGATGATTTAGTTGCCAATGTTTTCGCAGTGTATAATTGACGTTTGAAGATAGCTCCCAGTATGTATCCCTAAACCGTGTTAGTTGACCATTACTCTCCTTTATTTGTATTATAACCTTAAACAAATACAGAAAACAATATAGTCCATTACAGGCATGAAACACATATATATTAGGATAGTTCACAAATGTTTATACAAAGGGGAAAACACATCACGACATTTGTCTTATACAACCACTGCACTAGAATGACATACGTTTTGTTTTTTTGTATACGTCATCGGAATCAGTGTTAATTGAGAATATGCGAAACAAGCACACATTTTCGTTACCATATTAAAGCGGTGACCCTTACGGTTGTCCTCGTTCTGTCGTAAGTTCATTGTCCTTGCCAACGACGATTTCATTAAACACGTGATATGTTACATCTATACATTTATAGATTTCCAAAAGCAAATTGTTGTTGTTTTAGACAGAACGTGGCTGTACATAGGTCCACAAAAAATACATATTACAGGAAGGTCTTTATCAATTGCTTTCGGCAAACCTGAAAGCGTTTTTTTGATCGTGATTCGACAATAAAGTTTACACCGAACACCGGAGCTCTTCTCGGATAATGTGACGACGATTCATCATGGACGTGACGACCTATAATCTTTGACCTAAAGGATAATTCTAAACTCATTTTTTAATTATATTAATATCAGAGGTTTGGTCTTCTTAATAAGAGGGAAAACAATGACCACTGTATAAACACCAGAAAAAGAAAAGATGAGATTGTCTATAATACATGGGACATTTTAAATCATTAAAACGAATGATGGGTACCATTGTGCAAGTTTGTAAATTAACTCGTCTGTTTAATAACAGAAATATACACCGTCAGATTTTGGTTTCATTTTATAAACTTTGTTCAAATTTAAGACTGAGTTAATATATTCAGTTGTCTTTTCATAGGATTTCAGATCATTGAAATTCACACAAAAGTTTAGAGAATAACCATGTGAAAATATTACAAGAAAGCGAAAAATGACACATACAATTTAATAAAATAAATACTTATTAACTTAACACTGTGCCTTTATGGAGAGCACTACGTCATTGTAACAAATCAGATATTCTCCAGGGGAGATAATTAAGTCTTACACACATTCAAAACATGGCTGTCAACAGTTGCTAATGTATTAAGCCATACTGCATGAAGTTTTGGGGGAGATTTGTAAATAGTCTTGAGGTTTGAAACTATTTCAAGTGTGAAATTAATTGCATCAGAGTGTGTTCTTTCTATTTTGCTATTTCTAATTTATTTTACCTTCGTGTTATGAATGCCCCGGCTTTATTAAAACTAGTTTGAAATATATGCCGAGAACAAAAACAAATAGGTAATTTTTTGTACCACTCTCAAAGTCTCTTAAATGACATAGATATCAGATAATGTACACCTTAAGTATTTCAAGGGTTAATGTGATGGGTTTCTAAGAAACAAAAAAGTTACTCTTTCAGAAACTGACAGTTTTAAATTGTCCGTTTTCACTCTCCGAAATGTAACTTAGTTTCGTAGCTCAAACAAGTTAACCACTTTGCTCAGCTAGTCATCATTAAATCAGTTTGTAATCAAAGAATACAGCATAGTTATTTTAGCTTCATGTACCCATTGTGTAGGCAGATATCTCAAGTCAAATTCCGGCATTGACAAGATTTCGCTTGCTATTTACAATAGCGGCCATGTAAATTACCCATAATGCACCGCAAAAGACGTTTAAACATGAAACGACCATCGTGAGCGAGAAGCGAAATCTTGTCGATGCTGGACTTTGACTTTGGATATCTGCCTCTACAATGGGCACATGGAGCTTAAATTAATAGGATGTATTATTTAGACAGATTACTCAACACCAAGAGATCATCGACTAGCTGAACGAAGTGGTTAACTTGTTTGAGCAGAGGTGGCCAAATCCAGACGGAAAAATCATTACATATCTGCGTAGCTCTAATGAGGTAAGAGTTAATAGAGCTACGAAACTAAGCTATCCGAAATGGTGCAAATATCCGTCGTCAAGTATTTCACTTAGACTTACGCGGTATGCTCCAACAATATATTGCAAAACAATTGCGAATAACACGTAAAAAACAAAAAATGTTAATCAATGCCATTGAAATCTCATTTTTAAAACTCATAGAAATCCTGGTATATCACATAAATGTAAGGCTTCTATAAGTAGGCTAATAAACAGATATTAAACTTCGGCTGTTATTGAATTTTTCTATTTTTTTATCTTTGTCTCCAGAACACAAAATTGAAAAGTACATACGAATTTAATTTATTTTCATATTTCGATTCTCGACTTTAAACTCAATGTCAGTATTTTATTCATATGTATTTCTAAAATGATATGATAAATAAATATGAAAATTCACGGATTTCGTATAAAGCACAATGCAAAAATAAGAGATGTCGCTGGTTTGTCGCACAATATTGCTGACATATGTGCATGGATGGGCATCTCGAAATGTTGGCATCTAGCAAAGGGGCAGTTTGTGACTGATGTTATAACAGCCATTGGATTTACTGGAGAGTTTACAGTTGTCAGAGCCATTTAAAAAACAATGAGGGTAGAAAAAACAACGAGAACACTTTCTGTGCTGAACTGATCACGAAGCCCCACCAAGGTTTTTTAAACCATGCAAAAGATAATACTCCTTGGCATCACATATATGTGAAAAGACTTTGGTTGACCTATAAGAAAATCTACATACGTACATTCTCAAAATCATACTTAGCAACACCACAGAGCTGTTTAGAGACAATGATTGCCGTAAAGGAAGCTTAACACCGCCTGTTCAATATTTCCAGATTTCCATTGCCCTCGACCATGTAGCTCAACATGAAACCGAGACCTATGCTTTTGAATGCATTATGAAGGAAAAATAAACAAAATGAGCGTCTTGAAATCACAAGCGAATAGGCGACATAACTATATGTACTCAGTAAGTACAAAAAGTTTTAAAAAAAATCGATTTGGGTTGAATGAACAAAACGAAGAGTTTACACTATGACTTTTACCCAAAGCGGATTAATCTTAAAAACAAAACAAATAAATATGTAAGTTGCTAACATTGTTCAGCTGGAGTGCTTCGAGCGTTAATGTCGAAGTTGTCAGAAAACAGCCAGGATTAATATCAACATGTCATCGTTCGGTTTGTTGAAGCACAGATTTGACTTAACACTATGCCATTAATCCCTTATGAACGACATGTGATTTGTTGTGAAACAGTATATAAAGACACAAGTGAAGGTACCTGGTTCATGTTGCTAGCACGGCTATAGTAATGATGGGTGCTTTACACGTGTTGCTGATCTCTGTCATTGCAGTCCAGATGGTCGTATGTGAGGTGAGTATTTCATTATATTTCTATGTCTTCCCCAGATTCCCATTCTCGAATGGTCATATTCTGCGCCACTGGCATACGAAAAGTAATGCTACGTTACATTATGTTAACAAAGTGAATATAATTATTATATCGCTGTTAAATACTGATATTCAAATGTTACAATACATTCAGCCTTGAATCTGCACTATAACAAAATTGATTGTAAGCAAACATATAATAATCATAACGTGTAAATCAAGTACTTCTAAAATCTGCTTTTTTAGTCGCACAATTGAAACGCCGAGTGTATCCCTAGAGTATATTGTTTCTGTATTTAAATTATTCCAATGTCTTGATTTTAATTTATGTACAGTTTCCATGGAGGTTAAGCATTTAAAAATGTACTGTCTTTTGTCAAACAGGATGCTCTAAGTGAAAGCGAAGTTGATCGACAAGGTAAGTGAACATTAAGTGTTATCCTTGTTAGTGTTAAGAAAAAACAAACAAATTAAAACGGAATACAGGTCCGGTAAATCGAGAAAGATTTCAGTTCAATGATATTTTATACTGAACTCCTGTTTAAAAATTATTTCATACTATAGTCTTATGGATTGATTATTCTTTTACCCCACATTCAGGGACGCTGTGACGTGAACAGTTTAAATACGTTTTATTTTATCAAAATTCCAAACGGCAGGTTTTTACATTAAAAAGAGAAATCAGGTGAACCAAAGTGGAAAGAAATAAATGTAAAAAGAAATAATAAATAAGTAAACATATTAGTAAACATTTCAAATGAAATATAAAAATTCTACATGTACTCTTTCAACTATAAAATAGTTTAATTATATAGTTTATTGGGGTCAATGAATGGTGATAACCATGTCGTTAGGGATGCCTCATTGGTTTCAAGATAAATATTGGAAGATAGTGCTTTGCAAGTATGTTCCTCAAATTTCACTTTTATACCAAATAAAATCAGTTTTAAATAGTACGTTTGACTGTTATGATTACTATTTGCTCACTTGGGTTTTTGGAAAGACCACTTTATTTATCTGAAACCTATTTATTAATACATTTCCGACTATACCTGCAGATTTCGAGTTATTCTTATAATCTCAGCTATTGGAAATAATTCTAAAATTGTTCAACGTATTACGTGCACATGTAGTATTTCTCAGAATTATTGAGACGGTGTTAGGTTTAACTTAAAGTATTATATTATTCTATTATATCCTGCTCTATTTCACATTTAGCCCGTCGCCCACAGAACTGTGATTCCACAACTTACAGCAACAGAGGTGTCATCTATAGCCCTGGTTATCCATCCAACTATGACAATAGCTTGGACTGCAGGACACGGATTATTCCTCAGTTGTCGGGTGGTTATAACATAAGATTCTACTTCTGTGACTTCTATACGGAGACGGGCTTCATTGGTTGCGCTGATTCTGTCAAACTAGGCCCCTCTGATAAACTATGTGGCGACAGAAGCAAGAAAATCTACCAGTGTAAGTATGCGTCGAGTTGAAATACCTGTCTTTCTGGCATGTTAGAGGTTAGCAGAAATACTGTCGTTATTTCGAGAAAACATTTTTTTAGTTTGAACAAATTCTAGGTCAGAAAATATTGAAGGCTGGTTGGTTGAATGGTTTAGGTGTTCGACATTTACTGCGGGCGAGTTGGTGCCCCAACTCTGTGGGTGGCGGTTTCTATTCCAGGACGATCCCAGTCTGCAAAATTCTCTAGAAAACTGTTAATATTCCCTTTCTAATAAAATTAGTTTATATTCAAGTGTACATTGTAAATGGGCGTATACGTTAAGCTTTCTGTCACACACGATTGGACACAGTTAACGCTCGTACTTTGGCGCCATTTCATTTCTTCAGGCACTTGAAGTTATGAACTGTTGAATTTAGAGAAATATTATATTGTCAAAACATTGGCAAAATTGAATCGGCAATGCACAGAAAACTGAAACGTTTTAATGATAACTGCATGGTATCGGCAGGAAAATATCGGAAGAACCGTAGACTTTTATAAAATAGACAAGCCTTATACATACTAGCTAGGATTTTAGTTTCTGGGGAACAAGCTCTTTAAAGAGGAATAACAAAACCTTGTTCCTAAAAGTGTCACAATTTATTTCCCAAGAACAAAGCTCTTAAGGTTAAAAGGAAATAAATAAGATTTATTTTTCCCGGCTATGTCAACGATACCATGAGATCTTAATTCTCTGGGCTGTCCTTGTATATCTTTCGTTAGCCTTAATTGGGATTAATTATCCCCAAAACACATCGTCTGACCTGTTTTTTAATCCCTCATTTCAACTTGAATTTATTATCATTGAGATTTTTTTAAATTTCAGTTTATATATTTCAGGTAAAAGGGAAGAAAACGGCATAGCCAAATTATGCAAACTATCAAGTTGTTAACTAAAATGTTAATACATGCTTGTGGCGTTTCTCCGTTTTCCGCTATATATCTGACCTAACGGAAGCATGCCATGCGATCTGTTGCTTCTTTACATTTATAAACTACATGGATATCTCATATTAATTTTAGGATTCTCAACCCCGAGTGTTTGTGTGTCATGTGGCCATAACGAACAACTCTTGTGAAAATTCCGATAACGTGAAACATATGTTTGGTCTTTTGTTGTAGACACTAACTCTGGCTCGTTTGATGTAACTTTTAAATCTGATCGGACGATCACCAAGAGAGGATACAAGATCGCCTTCTGTGCGGACTGCGCCAATGTGGCGGATGCTAAAGCTTTGTGCAATCCAATTACTACTACCTGGCGTCCACTAACGAGAGCTACTACCCGGCGACCATTAACGAGAGCTACTACCCGGCGACCATTAACGAGAGCTACTACCCGGCGCCCATTAACGAGAGCTACTACCCGGCGTCCATTAACGAGAGCTACAACCCGTAAATACCAAACTACTTCTCGTTCTCGTTTCACTTATCCCCGTCACAAGCGAGGATTTTTCTTTAACAAAAGAACAACGACGCCATATTTCACTTACCCCACTGGTGGGTTTACATACCCGTTTACCTTCAGATATCCTCATTTCTAATCCACAGCGGTCAACGTGGAAGTGGATACTGCTGTATCCCTAAACATTCACTGTTGTAAAAATGATTGAATTAAAAGAAAACATACACTGAGTCTTTGTTTTCAGTTTAATACTTAAACATATACATAGAGAGCATTTACCAGTGGGAATTCAAAGGTGATGCATATAAAGGTATTGTATTGGTCCAGGTCAGATGACTCTGTACTACATACATATGATTGATGTGTTCGAGGAACAAAAATGTTTATGCGCTACCAATGGCTAGTTGCTAGATTACGGCCAGTCTTCGCAAACTCGGATCAGATACCTGGTACCTGTCTTCGAAGAATACTAGCAATAATGGCACGACTGTGGTTTAAATACCGTGCCCCCCCCCCCCCCC
>JAQQZZ010138391.1:0-13326 GCA_030265115.1 Mopalia vespertina | reverse complement strand
CATTTTCAAATTTTGAAGCACCTGGTTTTTTTTTAACACTGTGGTTAAAAGTAGAGGCCCCTCGTAACTTCCTTGTAAGACAGTGATGGCGCGGGTTTATCACAAAGTTCCCAGTCTGCGTTGAAAAGCTAGATGGTTACAAAATGACGTGGAGATATGAAACAAATATCACATGGTTGTATTACACTGAAATTTACTTATTTATGGGATAATGTAACTTATATAGAAGGTTTCGATAACTTATGAACAACTTGTACCAACGAATGATTAGCGTGTTGCCGGCGTTCACAACTTATGTGGTCGTCCGGAACACGTCAAAATGTCTACATACGTCAATATGCGTTGGAAATAAGTTCTACAAACACAAGGTTTGGGTCGCTAGACATTATCTTGACGTGTGTCAACGATCGCATAACTTACCTACAACTTATGACCCGCGTATGCCATACGCTGGCTTACTCCGAAAATGTTGTGCATGGACAAATTGTTTCGACAACTTCGCCGTACTACGACGTATACCAAAGTGTTTCAGCGTGCCCTTATACAAAACTTACCCATAACATATATGACGTGCGCCAGCGTATTCGTAAAATTCTTCATACGTCGGCATACGCTGTTTGAATCGTCATGGTGTGACAGGGCCATTATATTTTTATTGCAGTAAAAACAAAATTTTGTTTGTCTCCTCCGGGAATCAAACTCGAGTCTCTGTGAACAGGATGAAGGTTTGCTAGTTCTGTGAACAGGATGAAAGTTTGCTAGTTCTGTGAACAAGATGAAGGTTTGCTAGTTTTGTGAACAGGATGAAGTTGTGCTAGTTCTGTGAACAGGATGAAGGTTTGCTAGTTCTGTGAACAGGATGAAGGTTTGCTAGTTCTGTGAACAGAATGAAGGCTTGCTAGTTCTGTGAACAGGATGAAGGTTTGCTAGTTCTGTGAACAGGATGACGGTTTAATAGTTGTGAAAACAGGATGTAGGTTTTTCAGTTGTGTAAACAGGATAACGGTTTGTTAGTTCTGTGAATAGGATGAAGGTGTGTTAGATTTGTAAACAGGCTGAAGGTTTGCTAGTTCGGTGAACAGGAAGAAGGTTTGGTAATTCTGTAAACAGGATAAATGGTTTTCCGTTCTGCCAAAAGGATGACGGTTTGCTAGCCCTGTAAACAGAACAAAATTGTCGCAGTTCCATAAACAAGATGAAGACTTGTCCGTTCGACAAAGCACAGAGTGGATGTTTCATTAACCCACGGCAGGAGAATTCCGTGAGATGAATAGAAATGTGTCAGTCTTAACATCGTGCTGCTAGCTGAATAATCGGTTGTTGTTTTTTTTGTACAGCATTTGTGGTGAATAAATTGTTGCTTCTGCAATTGACGTAACCAGGCCTTGTGCGTGTATCTGCTTGTCATTTGGATGAATTATTGAAAGCTATGCTTTAGTCCTGGTTTTTTGAGTTGTGGATCAATAGATGGGGTTGATCATAAAAAAGTGACACACGACGAAAATACGGTAGAATTCATCTATCACCATGTTCTTTAACCTACAGACAGTAGTCACTCGCCGGTTGTACTGGCAGTATAAATTGGTTGCCTTTCAGCATTTAATAACGTGAATGGATGTACCATCGTTACGAAAGACGAAATAAACTGGATCCCTTAACCGTCAACTGGGTTCCTATTTTCACGATTTACCTATAACTGGCGAGTCTGGGTTAATAGTAACCCAAGCATATTTCCTTGCAACAACTTCTTCGTGATTCTGCTTCTGTACTGCAGTCACACTACGTGACAGAAATGTCGTTAAAGACGACGTCACCAAGACAAGCATTTATCAACATCGGCCTAGATTTGCGTATACCAAATCTGGGCCGTTTTACTTCTGCACATTTATACATCTGCGCGAAAGTCTGTGAATAAATGTTACCTCTGAAGATATTGCAGCGACACATACACAATATGTAAAGAACCGTTTCTAAAATTATATGTAAATTCTGGCTGCATGGTACAAACGGATGGAATCGTGGCCTTGTCAAGTACTGTCCTGTCACTTACAAATCCGAATTGTCTAGACAATGAGAAATTGGCTTTAAGTTGGGTTCGATGTAAATCTTGTGGCTTAATAACATTTTCCGGGTTTGTTGCCAATACGTTTAAAGTAGCAAAGCGTGAGGAACCGCTTATCAAGCCAACACCATGATACCGCCAAACAGCATGTCAATCAACCCGACCACGCCAGAATAGTCTCAAACACTTTAAAGTTTGTTTTGGTGCTTCTTGGCTATAAATGGCTTGTGTCAACACCTGAGGCAGCAATGGCATCCACAAGAGCGTATACATCAAGAATGTGAATAACTGCGTGTGTTTGGAGTTCATCTAGTGGTTGTCACACTGAGCATTCGCTGTGAATAGGCCTATATATATAACATGTTATGGAGGGTGATTTTAGGTGGATTCCTGTTGCTCTGGTGCAATCAGATCTCATAGACAACAATAGCGTACCCGTGCTTTTTTGCATCTTCTTATCGACCAGTCTCGTCATGATCTACTGCCAGGGTAATTTCCCTTATTGGTCTTAGATGATAGCATATAAGTGATTAACCCTAAACTACAGCGTTAAGATTAGTTAATTGGCAATTGGCAAATTCGTTTCACTTTGCTTATGTGAATATCATATGCTTATGGAAGATCTGCCAAGTTTATGCTTACAGGGGAAGAAAACGAAAAAGGAATTGTCCCTGAAGCAGTTTTGGAAAATGGTGTTCAAAGTTTGTTGATACCTTTTCTAATCATATTAGAGCCAATTGAGTACCTGACTTGGTAGATGTTCCATGCTATAACATTTCTGTATCTATAGTGTTGGCTAGGATTCGATTGAATTATAGCCAATGTTACACAGAGAGAAGCAATATGGCTTGAACAGTTCACCATGCAAAGGTTGCCAAGTGTGTTATCAAATTAGTTCCAATGCCATTATGAACGCTATCCATATACTCCAAGCACCATTTTTTCATAACTGCTGAAAACAGACTATCTATCCAGACTTTTGTTTTCGTCTCCTTTAAATTCGTTTTGCCAAACCGTGGCGAAATTTGGCACTTTGCTTGTAGCTTGTGTTTGTCATATTGTGTTTACGTGATCTTGTGAACAGGCCTACCATATGCTTTTCATGGGGCCTATAGTATGCATGTCAAAGAGGATACCGTATGCTTGTTACAGGTGCACTGTATGCTTGTTTCATTATCATTTAACACAGTCTTGGATTTGGTTTGAGGCAAATAACTACATACTTACTGCCAATCACTCGCTGGCTTCACGGACATCTTGTTAACATATTAATTGGGAGAATCGTGGATTTTAGTGCTTATTTAAATGAACGAATAGAAGAACGAGATTTTCCGTTAGGCGAAAATAGTAATTCGCCCTCAAGACAATATTACGATCGTGCAGTCGTTCAGTAAGATCTTCCTTAAATGCATTTGAGCTAAATGCCCTTAGCCCATGGGACAACCGATATATGCATGTGTAGTTTGTTTGTTAGTCCTACCCAAAGGCAACACTTTAAATTTATCGGCACTGATGAGCTATGCTTGATTGCACAGCAGATTCCATTACAGCTGAAGATCTTTGGAGGCTTCCTGGTCTATAGCATTGTGAAGTAGTGCGAGGCGGTCGCTATACTTAGATTAACGATTCTTTAATTCTCTGGCAATGAATCTGAACCCAAGATACTTTTACGCAGGTACTGTTGGCCGTAAGGGAAAACAAAATGTTGAATCGACCAAGCGGAAGTTTTGTTCATCGCTTGTGATTATTGGATAGTCCCAATTATCGGAATGGACGACAGTCTATCCTATATGTATATGATTAGAAGGCACTAGAGCTTAATGAGGTTATAATGGGCAGGTTTTAGTCACTAATGAATATACCGGAATGTCAGTAAGGGTTTTCAGCAATCTGCTGACACTAGACATCGGCTCTACAACTTACTGACCTGTGGCCATAATCAGCGCGGTCAACTGATTCAGCAGGAAGCGGGGGGAAAACATGACCCTCGATTTGATTCGAGTTTTACGTCTTGCTCAAATGACGATAAGAAAGCCCGATGCACAACGAAGAAACTCTAAGTATACGACGATGCTAGCGTGAACTGATGGCATACAATTCCTACACAATATACGTCAGCATCTAAATACCTTGCCATAAATACCACCAGACCATGGTTTCTTGTGACCTCTTAGCCAAGAGAACACGCATTCCACTCCAAAGATAATTTCCACCTACTTTCCAAGACGGAGGTGTGTTTCAACAGTTATTGACACTTGCACAACCATAAAATGTGATTGATTTATTGGTGTTTTAGGCCGTGATCAAGGGTGTTTCAATTATATGACGGGTGTGTATTCCACCAATAATTGAAACTAGCGCAACCGTAAAATGTATTGTGTTATGATAACGTTAGGAATTTTATCTTCTCCCAGTAAAGACAACATTGATATTTTTAATGCAAGCTGCCCTTAGCCAGAGAACCCACAAAATGTTAAGTGTTCTCCTAATAAAAACATAACAATTAAATGTAGTTAAAATCAAATGGATTTATAGACAATATTGTATTGTGGTTGTCTGGAGGACAACACCGTCCACACAACTGCACTTTATTGTGTTATTGTGAGGAGCATTAACATATACAATTATAAATGCAGAGAAAGAGCTGTGAGTACACATTCACCAGACGACTACCCCGTCACGTGAAAGTGTTCGATTGTAATCACGCGCCTGTCCCGTGTCATCGAATGTTACAATATAAGTCTATTTCGTCAATGTTTACCACTGCTAAAACATGTTCAGGAGCCAATACATTCGGTATAAAAAAGTATGTTTGACAATGAAACATCATGATTTGTGAGCTCTTGACAAATCATATTCAACTCGTACTTTGCTCTTGTTGAATAAAGGTTTTGAATAGTTTGGACAGGAGAACATATATATTTGTAACACTTAATACTGAAAATGTAGAAATGTTGCGAGTCCTTGCTTCAAGTCACAAAAAACGTTGAACTTCATGAATGAGAAAAGCCCGACGCGTTTGAAATGCTATATACATTGTTTAAACATTTATTAAAAATGTAAGTTGTTTTGGAAATATAATCAGTTGGGGTTTTAGTGTGAAAAGGTCACATCCAGCAGCTTGTTCCAACCATATTGCAATTATGGTGATCTCAGCTGCACATGACAGAAAATACTAGGCATGACTTTTTTTTATTGAATAGCGATAATATCGATTGTAATTTGACAGCTACTCCGGCCTCAAGCCTTGCATTGTTTGCTCTACACGGACTAACTCAAATGTGTCAAAATGCGAAATGCTTAACATCAAACACTTTTCCTGTCGAAGAATGAAAAACAAAACTTCGAAATTCAGAAGATTATACCTTTGCTGCTGTGTTTCTAGCGATATTAAGAAACAATTTATTCATTCAGTAGTGCGGTATCCTAATGGGAATGTGTGCCCGTAAAATATGTCCCCCATGGCAGTTAAAGTAAATTCTACTGACATATCCAGTCAATATTTTATCAGGCCGTATAGTGCTGTATAGCTGTATGTTATACAGGGTAGGAAACGCTCCAGCTTCAATAGTGGTGTTGTAATTAGCTGACAAGCGTCGTGTCAGTCAGAGACCTTAGAGACATGGAATAGACACTTAATATAGCCCTTGTGATTTCACATAAAAAATATCTTTTCAAATTCGAAAGAGCTCATAAATGATTCTCTCTGGTTTATCGTATAATTAAAACCGGCAACATTTCATAGATGAAATGTTTCTAATTAGTTCACGGTCCAAAAAGAAAGCCTTAAAATCTGATAAAATGGACATGTTACAGAAAATGTGATTTAGTAAAGAAATAAATGTTTTGATATGACATGATGAATGCGTCTCAGTTATAAGGATTGCTCGCGTTCCTCTTGATCCTTCATCTTCAATGTAAACTACTTAATCTATCATTATTAACCAGCATGCATTCTTTAAAGTACATCAACATTTCTTTCACACATTTATTTCATCATTTTTAATAGCCCTTTTCTGCTACAGAGAAGTAAATTGACCAAAAAAAATGACTGCTAGGTAAAAATAATGACAAATAATTTATAGAAGAATTTATATACTTAAAATAATAAAATAAATATGTTACAGAGAAGATGATAGGACATGCGAAAGTTGAAACTGATGACATATATATGATACATAGAAACGGATGTACAAGGAGGACACGTCCCAGATAAAAATTATTACATAAAGGTGCTACATAAAAACTGATGCACAAGAAAGACACGTGCCAGTTAAAACTGATGACATGTAGGTGTAACATAGAAACTGATGGACAAGAAATACACGTGCCAGTTGTTACATAGAAGTTAATGGACAAGAGGGACTCGTGCATTGTTGCACAGAAAATTTAGCATGTCAACTCCCTCACAGGAAAACACCTAAGGCTGTACTGATTTTTATTTCGCGATACCAGTGATATTCAGACCGGTGTCTAACGGAAGAGAATATCTGAGTCCCCGGCATCTGCACATTTGAAGTAAAAGCCTGAAGGATCGCTGCGTGCTCTACCTGAAAGGTGTCACCAGCACAAGGACAGCGAATACCAGCAGATAATTGCCGACCAAAGCTGGACTCTCAGAAACGAATGGTACATGGAAAGGCATCAAAGGCCGCAACCATACAGACTATATATAGTCTTTTCCTACTATAATTTTTGAGTTTAAAATAAAATAATTAGTTTGTATAATTTATATTAAATCTTTGCTCCACAAGACATTTCTGACTTCCCTTGATTTGGAAGTTTAAAAGAGTCAAAACGGAGAAAACACGTGCAACGTCCAATCGTATTCTCACGAGAGTTTCTATAGGGGACGAGACTAAGACAAATCTCGTAGGCCATGCCAGGTTATCGTGCATTAATTTCCGCCAATATTTGAAGCCTCGGATCAGCAAATGAAAGAAGTTTAAAACAAGATGACCCAGGCGTATAGTGCGATGTCCTCCAAACTTATTTCATCATTGCCAGATCGTCAGACATCTACAGATGACGCACATTATAATGAAACCAATTGACAAGTACTGGACCAGAAACGCATGTCTGGGTAGGTTACCAGGATAAGCTGTATTAAAGTGTGGTTTCGTATTAAACCGTCTTTTATCCTCTGAAGGATGACTGGTTTGCTTCAACACAAAGGGCTTTGGCAAGCGATGTTGGGACAGCTCTTTGGTTCAGACGGAAGCCCTGGTGATGGATTGTGTGCAGTAAACCTTTTATTGGTTTTGCGTGCAGACTAGTACTGCGGGCGGTGGCAGATCAGCTTATAGAACAAAGCAAATAAAAATACACATCTAAAGTACCGATAAGTGTCCATCACCACCTGTATTATTTGGAAGCAAATGAAAAGCACATCGTAAGTACCGATAAGTGTCCATCACTACCTGTATTATTTGGAAGCAAATGAAACGCACATCGTAAGTACCGATAAGGGCTCTTCACGACCTGTATTATTTGGAAGCAAATGAAACGCACATCGTAAGTACCGATAAGGACACTTCACGACCTGTATTATTTGGAAGCAAATAAAACAGATATCGAAAGTACCCAAAAGCGTCCATCACCACCTGTATTATTTGGAAGCAAATGAAGCGCACATCGTAAGTACCGATAAGGGCTCTTCACGACCTGTATTATTTGGAAGCAAATAAAACAGATATCGAAAGTACCAATAAGCGTCCATCACCCCCTGTATTATTTGGAAGCAAATACAAACACACATCGAAAGTACCGAAAAGTGTCCGTCACGACTTGTTTTATTTGGAAGCAAATAAAAATACACATAGAAAGTACCGATAAGTGTCCGTCACGACTTTTATTATTTGGAAGCTAATACAAATACACTGGGAAAGTACCAATAAGTGTCCGTCACGACTTTTATTATTTGGAAGCTAATACAAATACACTGGGAAAGTGCCAATAAGTGGCCGTCACGACTTTTATTATATGGAAGCAAAAAAAAAAAGAAAAAAAAAGGAATACACATGGAAAGTGCCGATAAGTGGATAACTGACATCTTCTAATCTAATATCACCCCAAACAGTTTATGTAAGACTTTTTTTTTCAAGTTCCGGACCAGGACACAGTCGTGTAAGAATGAATAGTGAATGTAATAATACAGTTTGAAAGGACAACGACTATGATAACGATGAGTTTTTATTCACCATTTATTATATAATTAAATTAAGGTACACATTGTAAAGAAAATAATGGCGGTAATAAAACCTTTAAGGGTGTGTTCTGTCCTGTTAAAAATAAGTTGACGAATAATATTATGAACGGGTTAGGTTTCATCTGTATACCTACACAGCGCACATCATTCATCTGGATGGAGTCGCCAAAGAGGGAGTAAAATGTATAAGTTGTTTGTCCCCCAATAGAATCGTGTTACGTTCTAGATAAAGACCCGGAGACAAGTGTATAAATAGATCTTAATCTTGAGTTGTTATGGAAATTACCATATATATGAGGTATATGTGATAAATATTTAGCGTACGAGATATCCGGAAAATCATTTAGTTAAAACAGATAACTTAGAAAATGATTGGAATGAAATCAAGAAAACAAAAATATTTATATATTTGACTAATATTACCATACAAGCTGAATTATTTTTTAAAATGTTTATATTTACAGTCCTTTTTTTTTAATCATTTTCCAATTCTTTATCGGCAATCTTTTTGCTTTAATCAGGACAGAGAAATAGTGGCCCAATACACAAAAAAGTGTATATTGATTGATTGATTGATGTTTTGCGCCGTGCTTAAGGGTTTTTCACTTATGACTCAAAATGGTGTATAAGGTAGTACAGTTTGACAGTTTAATACTCAATACATATTTTGTGTATTGTTAAGGCGCCTATCTCCACATATTCAGAACAATGTCATGCTCATGTAAAATAAATGAAGTACTAGGTCACCGTTCACAATATATTGTTCTCCTCAACCTCTAACTTTATCCTCTAATTGTTGCACAACGGGCAGCTATAGTGCCCTTCAACAACCATAGTTGTCGAGTCGGATAGAAGAAAGGCACCTAACAGAGTATTGATCTTTCATTTTAAATCAAAGCTTGCCGACATTCTATGTATACGTCCTGGACAAACAGAAAGGGTAATTCACCAAAGACACACTCAACAAACATTTCTATTCGATATCAACAGAAAGTTTCCAAATACCGGAATTTGCAATCTTGGGTCATGATTTGTTTTCTTCTGTGACAACTTGAAGTAGTTAGGAGGATTTGTATTAGCTTGGCTTTGTTGTGTAGTCTGAGTGGTGTGTTTGTTTGTACATGCTTAGTGGCAATCACTCTAGTCACGCACACGTTAACATGATCAGTTTGCTTACAATAACAATCTGGATTGGATTGTGCCAAAGAACAGTGAACCTATCGTATAGATTAGCTATAGGTAGCAATGAGGAGTATTCATGAACATGGTTTAATAAATCGAAATATAGAAAATTAACATGCTATTCTAGTCATTGCTAGGAGTTGTGAATTTGGTCTACTGATAAAAAGGTATTTATTAATGATAAGTCGACGCCATGTAAATTATGAGATTTGTAAGAATATTCCATAAGATGCCGTCACCGGGGGAAGACCGATTTCTTTAGAGACTTCCAGGGTTTCTATCCGGTGTTAATATAGTAATAGTATGCTATCGATCTGTCAATCAAAAATCGGTCACGGCATGCACATATTGCTGTCCTGTAAACCCAGAGCACACCGGATAGGATCAATGATTTGAAGTTCCAGTCACATACGAAACGTGTTAGAACGGTTGTCCATGTAACCTTTTATTTCTCGTGGCACGTAACGGAACAAAATAATGTTCACAAAAGACTAAACATACAAGCCGTTCGCAGCTTTAGGTCGTCCATTGAAACCTAGAACCTTTCACATAAAACAATCAACCTTGATTGATTTTAAAAGCTTTGACCATGTTCTTATGGTATAAGCCACATGCGAATGAAGATCTATAAGTTAAGAATGTATGGTTGTTAACCAATTTGTTTGGTCTGGTAGAGACTGTTGCTACAGTTGGCAGAACTTAATTTGTGTATCTTGAAGGAATTCAAATTCTCTCCAGTGTTGACCCGCGAATACCAGCATGTTCTAATTCAGTATAAACCTTACGTTCAACACCTTGCTACAATTTATTAACACAAACGGAAATGATTATATGTGGCACAGGGATTAAAACGAAACGGATGTAGGCCTTTATTCAAAGTGAAATCGCCTGATGTCAATCGACTTAAACTTTTCTGGACGATAAGCTTAATATAGAAAATACATGTTATTAATTGAAGAAAAGTCTTCTGATTCCAGTCGTATTCTATTCTTTCTGCCACGCTTGACTTAATTATAGTTAAACAAGGAATCACCCAGCTGCACACTAACGTTACAATCTTATTAGATTTTACCATATTACAAGATTTTGTTTCGCATGCGAGTCAATTCAATAGCGTAATATCTTGGGACTCGTTCCGTAAAGATGTCATTAAGTTAATTAATCTAAATTACCATGGCAACCAGTAGTGAAGGTATTCTCTCGTCATGGTAATTCGCATCAACATGGGCTAAGATAACTTTGAAGAACATTGTCCACTTACGTGGAATTCAGTCAAGACAAACAGTCGAGTGTTCATAGAAGCGTCTGGCCACAACATGAACATCTCACAAACAAAGGCAGTGGCCTAAAGTACATTGCATTTCGACTAACAGTGCGCCAAACGAGTGGGATAATATAACAGCTCGCTCAATTTTGCAGTGTTTTTGTACGCGATTCTGCCAAATGTTCTTTCGTTAAAAATAACAAATTGTCTGATACTTTATTAGCGCGCATATACCTAAATTCTGCTGGTGTCGACGTGCACAGATTCTTCCTAATCAAGTTTTGTATATCTAGTTGAATACACATCTTATTAAATCTTTTCAGTCCGGCTTTACCTAAAGCCTTACCGAAAATCAAGAATAATAAGTGCGCACGAGAGAAACTGAGATAAATGGCGTTAAAAGAATGCGACGCTAGGCCCTGGATACCGAATCTCATATTGGATCTCTATATATCTTGTTTATGGATTGACTAAATTTTTATTTATTAACCGTTGTCTCGTGCAACGGGCAGTCATCATTTCATAGATAATCTCCTCGCGTTATTACGGGTATTTATTGTTATGCGGACAAATCAGAGGAGAACAATACATTGGTGTGGACGGATGGGAAAGCCGTAAGAGTCCAGTGATAAAATGAACAGAATTGGAATAGTCTTTGCCCTACAAAATCTGAGACTGATTAAGTGTTCATTGTATACTCCCATTAACATATATCTGTAAAAAAATCTTACTAATGTCATAATATTTGAATGGATATAGGTCCCGGGTTCAAATCCCGGTGGAGGCAAGCTAATTTTTCTCTCTTCATTTATTCAAAATATATAACCATGGAGCAAACAAGTGCCAGACGATCGTCAGTTTTCGTGCCGTATGTGACGGCAGTGTATTCCAACAATAATTGATACTTACACAACTACCAATTGTGAAATGTTTTGATAAAATTGGAAAGTTAATCTTCCCCCAGTGCTTAACTTATAAACTTATGAATCTATACAAAAAATCCCACATAAAAGTGTGACAAAAAATTTGACATGGATTTGATTTGATATATATATTTTCACCCAATATTATAGGTTGATATGAACAACATGATATAACTGACAACTGATTTCAAACTTTCTTTTTTTGTTGTTAAATACAATGTAACATGCATATTTAATCAATCAGACTAACTAAGGTTAGACTATGAAAGAAATGTGAAAACATTTTTGATAGGGACTTGTTTTTTTTTAAAACGATTTTGCACTGTGTTTGAAACAAATTGGATTATTACTTTATTTATATGTGGGCGATCCGAAAGTCAGAATCTTTTAATGTGGTAAATGGAAATCACTTGGAAAACTCATTGGCGACATAAATGGCGCTCGTGGAGTGTTGCCAATAATGACAAATTTGTGCTTCAGCCCACCCAACATGAACTCTATAAATATATGTTTCTTCCTGCATCTGCCGCATGCATTTGATTAAGGACGAAAAAATAAGTATTTTAGAATGATTTATTTTAGATTAACAATGTAAAATACGTGCCTCAAAGATTATGTGTATTATCTCACCTGAACAGACAACATGCTGGCTTTCACCTTAGTCAGTAAGCAAAAGGCCAACAGACTCATTGCATGACCGTTGGGTGTGTATATTTGAACTGAACAGTAAACATCCAGAGCAAACAGACCGCGAAATCCATCGTGGGAAGCGGTCCTAAAAGCACAATTTCAACAATCCAGAGCAAACGTTTTCCCACGCCGTTTTTTTTATTCCTACAAGCAACATATGCTCTAAAAATTAACTTAAGACTGTCAAATGAGTGTTTCCGCTTCCCGATGATAGCCACACAAAATAAATATCAGAATATGGGTTAATTATGTTAACCCATGCTGGTACTTATTTCTGTAAAGCCAAAAATGATTTCTTCCGCGGCATGATGGCGAAGTTGGTATATATTTGAATGGAATTTGTTCAACTCACAATTATAAGTTTAAATGTCCAATTCGTACATATCCAAAAGTAATATTCATAAGAAAACAAACTGGGTCGTAAGCGATTTCGATATAAGCCAATAGTGACCCCTGCAGATATGTGTCAAGTGCGTAGCCTTTACAGTTTGGGTGTTAAAATACACATTTTAGCAAACTACTTGCGCAACCCCAGTTGGACTTCTACTGACAGCTATTAACAAAGTTGTGAACGAAATCAATGATGCCAACATAACTAAAATTTTATCAATAAAAAAATGAATGCAATAGATAAAACTCTATTTGACATTTTTAGTCAATTAAAAAAACATGTTGTTTATTAAATTTATTTGAGTAATCTCAAACCAATCAGGAGTTCAATCATTTACACACGTTTAGGCGGTTTTTTTCCCTCTTTTTCTTGATTTTTAACGATATTAAGCAAATATATTTTTTAGGGCAGATTTTTATTTTTCAAATATATTTATATTTTTATATTACCGAAAATTGTACCGTACGGTCGCCGTCACGCAATTATATATCTGTATAAATACACCAGGACTGCTAGATGCAGAGTTCTTTATCTCTGATCGTCTATCATATCATGTAGCCGTAGAGATACAGAGTTTAAACGCTCATAATCGTGTAATTTTAAGTT
>JAQQZZ010138369.1:0-13326 GCA_030265115.1 Mopalia vespertina | reverse complement strand
AACAATTTGGGAAACCTATAAATAGGTCCTCCTAAATTAAGTTTGCATAACCTTGGGGAAACCCCGTTCTGACCGTTGTCCATAACAGCACAGGCCTGATGGTAATTCAATAATGTAACAACTGTGTTTTTAGTGGTCAGAGAACGCTTGAAGATTTTGAGACTCATTTGTCAAAGGAGGAAGAGAGAAGATCTGAGGGAGAATTTAAACTGGGACGGTCCAGTAAAGTGCTCGTTTCTGTAAAAGCTGGTGTGGAACACCTGTCTGAAAAACTACAACATCTCAAAGCTGTAAGTGAAATTACGATTTTTTTTAATCATAAAGAAAACTGTTATATCAGTTGTCCAATGAAAACAACACACAGCACAATGAGTCGCTGACTTGTTGTATCAAGTTTTAAGGAAAATCAGTTAGTTGTCTTGACAAAATCAATCAACGCCGTTTGGTGAAGAATTGTTCAATAGGAATGCCATTTAGTTAAGCTGGGAAGCTTATTTCCAGATCTGGAGAGGACTGGAGGAAAATTACCTTTCCAACATTATGAAAACTCTTCACATTTCGGATGTGCTGGTGTCAATGATATAAGCCTTCTTATAAGTGGAATAATCATAAGCACAGTGTTAAACAGGTTTTTTGATTCAGTTTGCTGCTGAAGTTGAAATAGTCCATTTTAATTTGCCTTAATAATACATGTATGAGTACAAAATACTGTGCTATAAGTATTGTATTGATGTTTTGTGAGCAGTTGGAAGAGAGCTTAATTCCCTTAAGCGCGGCGTTGAACACCAATTAATCAATCAATCTTCACATAAGAGGGCTCTCTGGTTAAGAGCAGGTTGTTTGAAGAGTAGCAATGTTGTTTCTATTTAGCACTGGAGGACAATTAAATTTTCAACACTATGGAAATGCTTCACATCTTTGTAGTGATAGTGTCAACTTTTGTTGGAACACACCTCCGTCAAAAAAGTAAAATACCCTTAATTAATGTTTTCACAGCCTAAAACACCAATCAATCAATCACTCACATAAGGGAAATGCCCTTCAGCATAAATCAATCAGTCAAACTATCAGCCAATAGATCAGTCAGTCAATCTATCCATTTGTCAACATGTGGTTCTCAGTACAAATAAATTGCGTGTTGTTGTTGTAGAGCAAGGGTCATGTCCCGACAGCCCAGATCTCCCCATCATCGGATGAATACGTCCTGGATCAGCTATCAACATGTGAGGAGAAACTGCTGAAACTTCTTGAGGAGATGGATGGCAAAGATCTCAATGATGTCCTCAAACAGATGGAAGATGAGGAGGTGAGCAAAAATTATCACAGAATGTAGGGCATTACAGAGTGTAGGGTAACACGGAGCAACAGCAACACAGAGCATAGGGCCTACAGAGCATGGGGTATAACAGAATATAGAGTAACACAAAACATAGAGAAACATAGAACAATTGGCACCACAGAACATACCGTAAGGCAGAACAAAGAGAAACACAACATAGAGTAACGTGGAACAAAGGGCACCACAGAGCATAGAGTAACAGAACTACAGAAAAGAAAATATGCAAAACAGCATAACACGACAACAAAAAATGAGCCACACAGAACAAAGAGAAACACAGAACATGCAGTAACACAGAACATAGTGTCGCACAGAAAATATGCAAAACAGAGCAACATAGAAAATAGTGCCCCACAGAACATTAAGTTAGAGTAGCACACTCTGTCATACACACTTATTGATACTGCACAACAAAGGGTATCATCAAACATAATTCCTTGGAATTAAGGGTTTTAAATGTCTCACTAGAAATACTAATTGATACTGCCTAATGTATGGTACCACCAAGCATAAGACACTGAAATTTAGGGGTATTCAATGCTGACATTTATTGCTTCATTGTACCTTAAATACGTATTGATACTGCACAAAATACACTAGAATTAAGGAAATTTCAATACTGGAATTGAATTTCTTATTCCCTGCCTTACTTACTTATTGATACTGCACAAAAGACACTGGAATTAAGGATATTTATAGACTGGAATTTATTTCATAACACTACCTTACATACATTCTAAAATATAATCGATTCTATTTCCTACGTCGAGACATTGACTCTAAGATACACCCAGGCCATCTTGTTTTGCACTTCTTTTATTTGCTGGGCTGTGGCTGATAGGTCGCCCCAAATATTGGCGGAAATTACTGCGCGATGGCCTGGCATAGCGTACGAGAGTTGTCTTAGTCTCGTCCACTATAGAAATTCTCGCGAGAATACGATTGCCTTACATACTTATTAATACTGCACAACCTAGGGTACCACAACTGGCTCATTCACTCAGCCTTGTAAAGTTATTACATGTAACTAACTGTAATGGTATCTATTTCAGTTCCATGCCAGTATTGAAGGCAAATTACCAGCATATAACACACGGATCAAGTTACCACAGACTCAAAAAGATAACGTCTATGATGGTAAGTTTTCTGAAAACGCTTTTATATTCTATATCTTCTTAGTTTCTTTAAGCCATTTCTATCAATTCACTTTAACCACTCACTGCTCTTTTTATTAAATTTATTAATATTTGTCAAATAAGCTAGATGCATGATAGAGTAGTACTAATTATTCTTTCAAAACTGTTTTAATGTTATATACTGTTCGTTACTAAAACTGTTAAATATCAAAAAAGTTTTCTTCTTTGCATTTCTACATTATTGCTGTTAATGTTTTAATTGCTGTTTTCATGGTATGATTTAACAAAAAAATTGTATTAACTTTAGATACTTTTTTCCCGACCCTGTTGCTAAGGGCAGTCTGTTCCAAGAGTTGACATGCTGTCTGTAAGTAGCACTGGAGGAGTGTTACTTTTCCAACAGGGCCCTCTGGCTACAGGCAGCTTGCTTAAAGAGTAGCTATGCTGTCTTTCCTTAGCACTGGAGGAAGATTAATTTTCCCTTCACATTTTATGGTTGTGCTTGTGTCAATTATTGTTGGAATACACTGCTGTCTTATAAGTGAAATACCCTTAAACACAGCGTAAAACACCAATCAATTAATCAATCAATCTTTTCCAAGAGAGCAAAACACTTCACATCTTAGAGTTGTGTTGGTGTAGCTATTAACTCTCTGGCAGCTGTCATAAAAGTGAAATAACCTTGTGCACGGGGTTAACTAACAATCAATCTATCTATTCTTTGTCTGACTATGTTATTCTTTGCACTTTTTAACTAACTTTTAATACTTACTGTAGATATATACACTATACTGGGAATAACAAGTGAGTTTCTAACCTCAATGGTTAGGAAAACATTGATGTCACCTCGGTTTGTGAATTACACGAGCAAGACTGGGTGTGTGTGTGGGCAAACATGTCAAAAATATTCACCAAAACATTTGAAAAGAAACTCAAAATTAGTAGAAAAAACTTTCCAAGGCCAAAGATAGATAATAATTTTTTAACTTTTATAAAAAAAAAAAAAAAGAATACCTTTTCAACAACAAAATGTTATATCATTTTTAAAAGATTTTACAAAAAAAAATTAATACTTTTTTTAAAAAACATTTGGTGATGTTTTTGTTTCTTTGTTGACACATATAAACAATCCACACGTATAATAACCAGCATGTCGGAAACTGCATGTTTGACTGTTATTGTTAATGCGGTTGGCAAGTGGCTCAAATGAGAGATACAAATGTTTACTGGCAGTGGTCCATATCTCATTGGCTGACAATATCATTTAAACAAATATTCCAAGGATTATATTGTAAGTCAATCGGATAGAGGGCACTGTCTGTTATATAAGTAGCATACTTATCTCCCTTTGTAGCCACTGGACAGCCTCATTGGCTAGGTCTACACTGTGATTTGTAATAGCATTATGAAACAAGGCATGCAGTGATCTCAAAAGTGCTACAAGCTGTGAAATTTTTGTCTTGTTGCTGATGTGTCACTGAGACAATGGAAGCACTACATGTATAAACTGTGCATGATTTCATCAGATAAACATAGATATCCAGCTAATTGAAGCACTCACTGCATGTTGCATATACATACAACACAATTGAAAGTATGTGGTTAATGAAGAATGTCTGTCTTCACTGTACAGTGTGTGTTATTTTTGCTCACAGGTGATTGGTGAATCAATGATATCACAGCATGAGCACAAACAAAAGCCAAGTTTTATGTGTTTTAGGCCATACATTATAATTTATTTGTCTCTCGTAACCTAAGTGACCCAAAAATTAACAAAAAATCAGGTTTATTTCTTACCGATTTATTTTGACCAAAAGCGGAATAACAAAGAAAAGGGAAAACCTCTTCACAAAAAGTGGTTGTGTTGTTTTATTGTTAAATGTGCTGCCGCTGATCATATAAATAAAGTAGCCTGTAGTGTGGCCTCAAACAACAAGAATAAATCATGATTCTTTTTGATCCAATAACCTTCAGACACAATAACACATTTTCTTTCGTTATTTCTTTGAAGGTAGAGAAAAGAAATTACAAATGACTACCTATGTACGCAATTTTTTGTGCTCTTGTTACTGGAAACAAATATATTGTTGTGAATGGCCTTATGCTCACGGTTTGAGGTGATTGGTCAATCAATGATATTGATATTGGTATATGAACACTAGCTCTTTAATGTTTACATGTATTAAAATAACCGAGTGATAACAGTTTCTTATGTCAGTAAGGGCTTTATGTTGTTGTTGTTATCTGATATGACCATTATTTGGCTGGTAGGCTGCAGCGGCTGTGTAGTATTTACTAGTTATGTTTACACTGCACTTAAATTGTCTAGGAGCAAAGAGTTTTGCAATGCAGTTTTCTAATACGAAAATGGCAGTAAATTTATTGCTGAACTAAACCAAGTGAGGCCCTCAGCCTCCATAATAATTATCCTAAGAGCCATCAAATGAACCATCATACTTGTCCCTAGGAAATGCCTTACAGATACCAACTCTTTTCACATTGAACCAAAATTGTCTCCAAGTAAAGATTTTTGCAGTGTGGTTTTGTATTACAAGATTGTCAGAATATGTATCAGCTTAGTCAATAAAATGAGGCCCTCCCTCTCCTGAAGGATAATCCTTACACCCATCAAATGAATCACCTTACGAAATGCCCCTCTTCCCAAATACATTCACCTATTGCACTATATTCATACATTTTATTCATTGATCTGACAGATGGTGCATATGGTAAGTGATTTATACAAGTGGCCAGTGAAATATTATCTCCATGTGATCTATGGCTTTCTATTCGTTAAAGTTAAAATCCCTTTAGCAGTTTTGTGTAAAAATGTCTCTTGAAATTAATATAAACGTTAAATTTTTTATTGCGGCCTGCGACTGTGGCTTAACTGTTAGCGTGTTGGACTGTTGATCCTCCTTCTATGTAGGCTATCACTTTCAGGTTCAGGTCCATCCATGGAGCTCTGGTTTTCCACCTGATTAAGTAAGGCAAAGTAAGAAACGGACGATTCGTTACAACTATTAAAAGAAATTTGCCTTGAGTACACCCTTAAACCCCAATCTATCAAACTTTTTGATGTGACCTACATGTAAATTAATTGACCAGACAAACTGCTCTAGTTTATTGGCCTTGCCTTATTTTTTTAATGTCTCCCCATCTTGGCTATCATCTTGTGTCTAGTCTTGTTAAATCTGTAAAGTTTTAAATGTTTTCTCAACAGTATTGGGGAGTTTTGAGTTGTAATGTTGTTGCCTTAGGGCAGGCCACATTTAGGACCAGTCTGCCGTTTCTAACATGTGCTGTTTAGGCAGTATTGCAACAGAAGCTTGTGGCTTGCAATTTTATTTTTTTGCAAAACTATCAATTTTTAAACTAAATTTGTTATTAAGACAGTAACACGCAGGCTGCCCAGTCTTGCCCTAAAGGGACATCTTTGCAATGGGACATCATGACTCGAAAATCCCTGTTTCTCTCAATCTGATTTCTAATCTTAAGAGTTGTGAATACTATACCCATTCTGAAATAGACAATTCCAAACACTAAGCCTAAGATGTAACACTCTTGACATTTATCTAATTTAAAGTAGCACCATTGCATAAATTAGGTCTAAGAGTAAATTATGACAGTCAAAATTTAACAATACTTGAAGTTTGTCCTAAATTATAATAGTATTAAATTAAATGCTGATATAAAATATTAAATGAGTACATGTCTTGAACTAGTCTAGAGAATCTATTTCAAGTTAGCTTAGGAACAGTCTATTAGGAAATATTCAGCCCAAATTTTTTTTTTTAACTTTCACTTATTGTAAAAGCCCTGAGTGGAACTTACAAGAAGCTTTTAATTATAACTTTTTCAGAATAAATATATAAAGCTTAAAATTCTGTAATATTAAAACTGCCAACAAAATTATTTCTTGGGCTCTGTGTCGATCAGTGGGGGTAGATGAACTAACTGAATGCATCACTCTGGGACCAGGGTATTGTTCCACAAAGCAATGTTAGATTAAGTTGATCTTAATTAACATGAGGACATAATACGTTCAGTACTGGTTAAGATAATTTTGTGGAACGGGCCCCAATTGCTCAAAGCTTCAGTACTGGTTAAGATAATTTCGTGGAACGGGCCCCAATTATTGAAAGCTTCGGTACTGGTTAAGATAATTTCGTGGAACGGGCCCAAATTGCTCAAAGCTTCAGTACTGATTAAGATAATTTCGTGGAATGGGCCCCAATTGTTGAAAGCTTCAGTACTGGTTAAGATAATTTCGTGGAACAGGGACCAATTGCTCAAAGCTCAGTTAAGTTTTTGTTAAATGAAGTTAGGTAACAGTGAACTTTTGTTGTAGCATGAAGTCATATTCTTTGCGATGCTACATTATCTAACTGACAGTTAGCTTACAGTGCCTTGAGCAACTGGTCCCAGATGTATTGAAATCTTTCCATATATATCATCTGTGTATTTATCAAGTATAGGTGTGGTTCTTTTTGTGTATATCTACCATTCTATACTATACATGATACTGTTGTAGTGTTACATGGATTTCTGTTCTTGTCATACTGTGATCATGATTGCGGTCCCTATTATGTCTAATGTGAGATTCTATAGACATAAAGATACTCCAAGACTGACATTTCTTTGTAATATTGTTGATGTCCAGGCCTGTGCTGTAATCTTTTCTGGCAGAACCTTAAAATCGGTCCTCGAAAATTTTGTGAGACAATCTAACATTTGCATTTGCCTCATCTTTGCTGATTATTTAAATACATAAATGTGCATTTATGTGCATAAAATAAATGCTTTATAATACACACTTCATTGGTGGACATATTGACAAAATCAGTAGCAAAATGCAAATTTAGACAAACACTACAAACAATTTGGAAAACCTATAAATCCGTCCTCCTTATGATAAGTTAGCATAACCATGGGAAGACTCTGTTAGGTCTGTTCTCCCCTACAACACAGGCCTGATGTCATGTTGCCTCCAGGTGGGGGGAATCTGTCTGCATCCACTTTGCAGATTACCAGTGTGCAGAAAACTATACAAGGTTTCCTGTCAGTTTACAATCTTATTTAAGTAATACAATGTTAGAAGTAGACAATCTTGGGACATCAAAGTGAAACAACCTTGAGTATGGCGTTGAACCCAAATCAATCAAACAAACCTATTTTAAATACATGTATTATATAATAGAGGCAAAAATTGTAAAGTGAACTGCACAGATTCTTGTCTTGTGACTGTGATCTTCAAAGTGCATCTGTCAAACTGGTAGCAGGTTATGAATCGATTTTTTTTTAAAAGTACTTTATAATCACTCAAGCATTAGTTTGACGATTAAAATATGTGTAAACATTTATTTCAATGCCCATATTGATTAGCTCATTGCAGATTGCAAGTGTAATTGTAATGCAAATACAGCTGTTGATATATAATTTGGCTCAAGCTGTTTGTTTTCCCATGAAATATTTGACAGACCATAATATGTGACTACATATCTTTTACAATGTCTGATTTATTTTATCTATGTTTACAAAAGCTTTTTTTTTTCTTTCTGCACTGTAACAGACCTTCCTACCCGGTGCATTCTGGTGCATTTTGTACATAGAATTTATGTTGAATATGCCAATACACCAGTCAAATTTATATTTAATGCAAGGCAAAGTCACAAAAATTGACTTTATGGGAGGGAAATACTCCTAAAAAAAGTTTTCTTTCACATAAAGTTCTTCTCGGGTTGGCAGTTCTGCGGCAAGCTCAGGTTTAGGAAATAAAATAAGGAATTGTTTTAATGCAATGTTTCAGTAAATATCATTTCTTATACAAGTTAGATTTTAGTTATTTAAATCGTAATGAAACTTTCATGTTTTGCATGGGATGAATTTAGAATATAATGGAAGAAAATCAACATTGTGGCGCTGTGCATTACATTAAAAAGGATTAATCCCCTTAGATACTATATCTTTTATACTGCTTTCTAAATATGTTCAATTAAAATCAAATTTTAATTAAGTTTAAATCATTTTAAGAATACCTTTGTTTATTTAATTACATCTAACTAAACTTAATTCACATTCCAGGACTGCATGCATTTTTCTATTATTTCTTAAATACTTTGGCTTACAATATTTAAAGTAAACATACTTTTCTTCATTTTAAAATGATATATGTTTTATTCATTTATTCAGACAGATGATATTCAAGTTCTGCAAAAATATGGTTGAATGAATTCTATGTAACTAATGTTTAAATTGGATTCTGACAAATTTTTGTCAAGGTCTAGATTTCGATGATGGTTAAAACTAAGAGTACCCGTATTCTGATGACAAAATGATGAATGCTAACCGTATCTGAGTTTGACTAAGAAAAAAAATTGAAACAGTTTCCTAACTACATGTGGTAATTTGTGTTTAGAAGTTACCGTAATCTAAATCTCAATGTATTGATGAAATCTCGACATTTTTAGTTTAAATTATAAACAATTCAGTTAAAGGGAATGCCTTGGTTCTCTGTGAGATAGGTTGAACTGTTGCAGAATCCAGAAAACTGGAAATTTGCAAAGTTTATCATATTTGACCATGTATTATGTTGTATGACTGAAATAACAGGTGTGTTTTCTGCTGAATATTAAACTTTTTTTATTGCAATTGTAGATGAGGATGAGAGTGGAGAAGATGACACAGAGGTTCCAAATAGAAACACCATCAAAAAACAGTCCCAGTTTATCATTGACTCTAAGACTAAACGGAGAACCACACGCAAGAAGAAGAAGGTCAAATAAACAACTGTTCAGTATTAATATGCATACAACAGCATAAAATGTTTGTTTATTTGTTTTCAATTTCAGAAATTGTATATGTGCCCCTCTCAGTCTGTATCACTTAATAACACAGGTAAATGATTAATTGCTCTCTGGAAAAGGGGAGTTTGTTCCAAAATTAATCAACTGTGCCCTGTGCCTAAGGGCAGTTTGTGTAGCACTATGGAGGAAGATTAACTTTCCAAGTTCCAAAAGTATCAAAACACCTCAAATTTTATGGTTGTGCTTGTGTCAAGTATTGTTGGAATACACCGCCCTCATATAAGTGAAATACCCCTTAGCAGCGCACTAAACACCTATCAATCAATCAATCAATCCAAAAGTAATCATGTTGTCTTCACATAGCACTGGAGGAACATCATTTTTTTAACAAAGCGAAACGCTTTTGTCTTTCTGCTTGTGTTAGTGTGTCTATTACCTGTATATTAACTGTCTAGTAGGGGAGGGTTGGAAGGGAGCTTCCTGTGTCAGACCTGTCTACCTGGTGTATTCTGGAATATTTTGTTAATAACTCCGAAAAAAGATAGGAAATCTATTCAATTCATGATTGACTCAATTTTTGTTATTATTGACCAAAGTATTGTTAGGAATGAATAATGTGAGATGAACAATCAATTATTATTTCTCTATCTTTCTTTTAGAGTTATAAAACTTGCTCCATATTCTGTCAGTGGAATAGGAAAAATTGAGGCAAAACACACATTTTTGAACATGTAAGCTTATATCTTACACATGTATTGAGTATATATGTGTAAAATTATTTGTATGCCATTTTTTTCGACATTTTTCCTTTTCTCCCAGAATTGAAAAGAGCATGTAGGTTTAGGAATTTACTGTTTGTGTTTGAAAAATCAACCTGCATATCAATGTGCTAGTGTAAACACGTCACTTTATTATTGATATCAGATTATTTAACAGGTCTCGTTGAACTGAAAGTTGTTTCATTTAGTATTTGTGAAAAGCCGGAATAGACTTTCATTAACATATGTTTCTAGTCTCCTCAGTGTTTCCCTTAACAGCGGTAAAGGTATTTTCATAAAAGAAAATTATTTAATTAAGGGGGTTTGATAGTAATTGTGTAATACTTGTGTTACAAATTTGTTCATGTTGATGGAGAAATAGTCAATTTTCATTTTGTTAAGTTTATAAATTCAGATAATTATTGGTTGTAATTAAAATTTGTATATACATATTTATTTCCAAAGATGAATAACACTGGCACTGGGTTGTAGGCCAATTAAGGCTGAATCAACTCATTTTAAACATAAACTCTCATAAACAAGTTTCTGAATAAAAAAGTAAATATATATGTATTTTACATAATTGCATTAGTATTCAACTTGAAATCGTGTGTCAAAATTGAATTTTCCACTAAACATTTGCTCTGTACATTCATGCTGATTTTTATCCATGTAAATTAACTGTTTGAATTAAAATAGTAAAATGTATGCCCTGTGTATTGTTCCACAAAACGATCTTAGCCTAAGTTAAGATGAATTTAGGTTAAGATAGCATCGTGGAACAGGCCCCTGATGTACAGTTAAGAGTTACCTGTATAGTGTACAATTATCCCTAGGGTCAATTGGATACCCACATTAATTTCAACATATTGTTATAAATAATCCTTCTAACTAAATATTTGTGGTGAGTTGGGAGGAAGCTTTGTGTAGCCCTGGGGCTCTCAGAACTAAGGAACAACATGCAGCGTCCTTTTTTAAGTAAAATTTGTATTTGGTCATGCGATGCTATTGTCATTTCATTCTATGTTTCCAGCGATATCAAGCTTGGTTTCCTTTTCCCGTTGGCACGCTGTCACATGACTGAAATAGCCTTAAGTATAGCGATATACCTCAATCAAACAAACTGTTGTATTAGATTTCTAATTGATTTAATCAATTAAAATATTGTATAATGTACACAGTTTGTCACAAAACTTATTAAGTGTTATGTGTAGATTGAAAGTGATCTCTTGTGATATAATTTAATAAAAAAGGGAAACAGAAATTGTGTGTGTGTGTTGTTTTGTGTATAGAGTGCTATTGGTAAAAGCATTTAACGATTTATACAAAGTTTAGTTTGTTTATTTTACCACAGAGCTTAAGGGGAGCAGGAAGCCGATCTGTTTGTGATGTCTTTGTATTGCGCCTGTTAATGTCCTGTGTTTGGCTGTTTGTCCCGTCTTATCTTTGTTTGTTGCCAGTGGCGTCGAGCCTTGCTTCCTTTTTCCATTTGGCTGCCACGCCTTCAAATGACTGAAGTAAGCTCAAATACAGCGTATAGCATAAATCAAGCATATTTCACTTTAATATTATCATTCAATTAACACCAAAACAAGAGTTTATGCATTGAAAATGATGTTAGAAAATTGGCTAAAATGTTCTAAACTTTAAGAAATACTTAAGAAGCTTTATGAATACGGACCCTTTAGCTACAATAAATCTACATATAGATCCATCATATGCCCCCTATATTGTTCTGAGACACAACATTAAGCAATTACTTTGGTTACTTGTAGGCCTACGTTTTGGAGGCTGACATCATCTCAGGCTTTTGCCCTTGACAAACAAAGAACGTATTTGATCACGGTTTATTGAGAATTTTGTTAAATTACAAACTGGCATATCTGTTAGTATGGACACTCGTCCTGTGACTTTCCGCCGTTGTTCTATATTAAAAACATTTACATGCATGTAATGCTTGTGCCTTTCATATAACTCCAAACATCACCAACTTCCTAGGAACAAATCTAAGACGCCCTTTTTTTCGCTGATAGTTTCCGTTATTTTTCTTTAAAAAATAGTGCTGTTCGCGAAAACCTAGTAGTCCCGATATCTGCAGACACTACCGTATTTTTTAAATATTATATGATCTTCGTCCACAAAGGTTGAATCTAGAAGCTGTGTTTTGAGGGTTGTATGTTTTTGCACAAATATTCAAAACGTTCAGAGAGAGAAATGAGGCTACCTTGTACGAAAGACTAGAACTACAGATACAGAACTTGTATCAAGCTGGATAACAATTAAGGGGTTCGTTGGTGATTCTTTAACTGCAGCTACTGTTCAGTACGAATCAATAATTTTCAAAAAGAACAGTGGAAACTCAATAGGTTCAGTTTCCCTTGCTTGGAAAGATCATCTTCCCTAGGAAAGGCAGTAAAGAAGATCGTCGTATCAAGCCTCACCTCAAATCTTACCTTCCTTTCACTAGAGTCGACAACAGCAATACTTTCGAGGGGCATTCAATTATTTACCCCACCCAATCAGATTTGACCTTTCATTCCAAAAGTAAGCCACAGTCTAAACACAGGGTGACAAGTAGACTATGTGGGTATATACACACGAGGACCTAACCACAGAGACCTTAAAGGACAGTGGCGCCATGCATGTTTGTTGTCGACAGACGTGATTTCTAAACGCCTTTCTGATTGGCTGCTTTGTTTCTAGAATAGTCAAATTGAATGTTTGCCACGTTTTCCTTGCAAGTCAAGGCAAGGGTGAAAATGTGTCTGGTCCTTTTGATGCATTTTGATCTTTGCCTTGGGAAGATGTGAAAAGATAGGCAATCCCTATAGCGGTATATTTATATGGCTATGGTACCTTGACTAATAAGAGGCGTGTGGCCTAAACCGCCAGCTAGATTATGTTGCGTGACAATACAATGGTTGTCACATAATAATACAAATTCACTGTTACGCGACGTCATGTCACAGGCCGTTAAGTTTACTGGGGCTCTAGTCAGTGATCTTGGTTTAACGTAACTGGTATGGCAACACCCTGTCTTGAACACAAGGGCCGGTCGCTCGAAGCGCTTTTCAATTTAATCAGCCATTGGATGACGTCACGTCATGTTGAAGGTCTATCTCTAATACACTATTGACGAATTAATCAGGGGCCAGTTGCTCAAATCTCTGTTAAGTTAACGGTCTGTTAGATGACGTTACGTTACAATGGATTTCTATTATGACGTGACGTCCATTTCTTTGTGGCGCAACGTCATCTAACTGGCTGTTAGGCTAACGGAGCTTTGA